>VXAY01007069.1:0-167275 GCA_013399855.1 Oxyruncus cristatus
AAAAAAAAAAGGTCAGTTAAGATAACACATCCAGAAAATTATAGCATCTCCCAGGGAGAGGGTGAGACTCATTCTGATGAAAGAGAGGGTGGAAATGGAAATATATTTGACTGGAAGAGATATATCTCCACATGGAATGAGCTGTAAGCTGTTAGATATTTCTGTCTGTGAGTAGTGTGGATGTCAATGTGGCTCTGCTGTGAATGGCCCCAGGGTTAGACTGAGATGCATCTCATAACATGTACTGGTCCTCCCACCTGTGGTCACTGCCCCTTCACAGGAGCAGCTCAGCTTAGCAGGCTGGATGTGTATTCATTTCAGAGACCAGTTGCTTTCAATCATCAGTTGCATTAAAAGTCTGGAGACTCTGTGTATGTGGCTATGTGTGGGTGTTCATCACCCTAGTGATTCGCTGACACAGCAGACATTTTGACGTGAGGAATTGCGTATCAATATCACGCCTTGGATCACCTCTTTAACTCTGAACTTTGACATCCTCACAAATTCTGTACTATTGTCCAGATTATGTGAAAATGCTTTTCAGTTTCTACATCTTTCCCCCCTCTCCCCCCTGCCAGATGTACTGTAAGTAAACCAAAATGGTCAGGTTTGTGTATCTACTGAGGTAAGATTGTACATCAAAGGACAGAGGAAGGATCTGGGCCTGCATATGGATGTAGGTCCTGCCTGCTGTAAGTCACCTAGAAACATGGAGAACCTCTTCTGACTTCTGAAGTCTTTAGCATGTGGATTACTGTCTGTTACAGACAAGTTTCAGGTCATCAGGCTTATATCAGTTGCAGTAAAAATGAGGATTTGAATGTAGATTTAAAAGTAATCCGAGAGTAATCCACAGAGCTCCTTGTTGAGCCATCTCCGCCTTTGTCTACTATTTGAATTTTGCCATTTTTGGACTGTGACTACATTCACATTTTATTTTCTACTTTCATTGCTTATTTTTCTACTATGCTGCTAATTTAGCATTTTTTTTTGAGGTGCTTGAAGGCTTGCTCTGAAATTATTTGATCATATACATTTGTGGAGTGCTTTAATGTCATCTGCTACTTGCTTTTGTGACATGCATTTTAGACAACGCTGGAATTTGTTTGAACGTTAATTTCTTTTGTGGATGGAAGCCAGCATACTGCTTTCACATCACAGATCTGCACTCAATTGTGTAACATTTGGATCTGGAACATTTAGGATTAAATATGTTTTCTAAATGTTTTGAGAAAGCTTTACTCAACATAAGGTCTGCTGCAGCATTCACACTTTTCAGGTAACTGATCTCAACTCTCTGAACAGCAGGACTTTGAAGACTTCAGCCAGGAGGTGATTTGTTAATCTTACTTTTTTTCTGTGCTTCTTTTCATCTCCTCTATTTCATTACATTTGAAAATTAAAACAAATTCTGCCCAGAGCAGATTTGTTTGCATGTTGCCCTTTGTTTGCACTGACATTTATATATTTGCATACTATTGCCATTCCTTCTTATGTTGAAATCAATTCTGCTTTAGAGTCACTAGAGTCTAAGGAAGGGATATCCTACCGCGACTTCAACACAATAAAGACTGATTGAAGTGTCAATGATTTTCAGCTGTGTTTTGTATTACAAAGTTACACATGCTCTATTCCATTTAAGCTAAACAATCCCAAGAAACAGAGATGACAGGACAGAGGGCCATGGTCAAAGATGTGAGGTCTTTAGTGGAGCTAGCTGCAAGAGGAGAAATTATATGATTATATGTCTGTGTTTCTCTTTCAATTATTTATTTTTTAAAGTGAAGTGAATTATATCCTGGTAAAAAGAAAATTCTTTACAACACGACATTCTGTTCCCCAGATGGTTCTGCAATTGGTCATGAGACTTGATTTATGAGGACAGAGACGAACCACACACAGGTATACAGAGAAGGATGCTCTAGGAAATTATAAGAACCCACATTATAGGAAGTCCATTAGCTTTCACTTCCTAAATAATTAAACAGCACATTCATTCACCTTATCTCTAGAAGTAAAAATGGATCTTTTGCAAAGGGCATCTTCTTTTACTGCAGAAAATATGTTGTTTCTGCATACAAAAACCAGTTTGAAATGTACAGCAGAAATTCTGGAGAACCTGTAGAAATCAATCAAATCTCATTAGAAATGCACATTAAAAACTAGATTTTTTCATTACACTGACAGTCAATATTCATGCAAGTCAAGATGAAGTGATAACTCTACAGTTATTTGTGAATCAGCATCTCTCATAAGATAGAATTTATCAGATATTTTTCAATACAACTTGTTTTCTTTAAAGGGAAAAAATATTGTTCCTTGAAGGTAAGATGTTTGCAGAAATAGCTCAGCTTCACTGAGCTGACGAGTGATTTGAAAGCCAGTTATTTTAGGGCTATGCTCAATCACACCAATTCAGCCAAAGCTTTCAGGAATTCTGATTTTAGATTCTGTGGAAGGAATTCTGGAAACCTAGAAAACTTCAGTCAGGTCCCAGATTTCTAGATCACTTAGCCACTTCACTTTACATGGGAGGCTTTTCAGGCCGTTCTTTGATCTTTCGGGATGGCCAAGTTAACAATATAAATAAAGAATAGCTGGTTATCCAGTTTCATAATTAATAATTCAAAGATGAGATATGTTGTGATTCCTCTTCAGTTAGCAGTTTTAAATATTTTAATTTTCATTCCAAAATAAGAGAAAACCTTTTGCTCTTTCATAACTTTCTACAACACTGGGAATTCAGAATTTTGAGCTGCTATAATCACGATAATTTAGAGTTTCTACTATTTTTTTATGGAAATGTTTGTAAAACATTTGAAATGTCCACAATTTTTCTGATTAGTCTGAACGTTCAGACCAAACCCATAAGGTTTTATGTACTTTTAGGTGTCCTTTACTACTCTTCTGTTTGCATTTTTCAGTTATACAGTAAGGAAGCAGAAATATTAGGATGTGATTCAGATGCTCATACTGTCTAAAAAATATTAGCAAGTGGTGATTAATCAAAATCACATTGCACAGAATGATATTTCTTTGCATGAATTATTTTCAAATACATATTATACTACTAGAGTAAGAGATATAAATTACAAGATATTGGGTAATTTCCTGCCTGAGTAACTAATAGAGACTACTAATTTGACTTGCTCTAGGAAAATCAATCAGCTACAAATTCTGATCTTTATGCATAGGACTACATATTCTAGGCATTTAAAGACTTAAGGCAACTCAGCTTCAGAAAAGTACACCCTAAGTCTTGAATGCAGAGCGCTGAGTCAGCCAGACACTTTATGGGTTTGTGTCCCTTTCTCAAGTATGAATGACTGCCAGGGATAGTGTGCAAAACTAAAGGGGCAATAATTTCCTCTTACTGCTAGCAAAAGGTTGATAGAAAAGGTATACAGTAAACAGCATTGGTAATGATTAGTTGTAATCAACTGTACAGGTCTCAAACATCAGTTATATTGGGTTTTCTTGAGCACCTTCTGCTGACAACTAAGCAGACTCTCCAGGAACACCCGTCAAGGTGTTCAACACAAAGAACGAACTGCAAAGCTCATATGGTTGGTATTCAATTTTTTTCTGTCAGAAACAACCTGTATGTGGTGAGATCATGCACCAAACATTTCTCTCGCATCAGTCAAAGTCTCCCTATTCTACCTTCTAACCAGGCTCACCACCACTTTACTCATTGCTCTTTGTTTTTCAGTGCTTTCCCAGTGAATTAACAGCTGTGAGCAAAACCTGAATACTCAATCCCTTCTAAACTTAAGACTGAAAAAAATGAGGTGCATGAAAGCATGGTGTCTCTTTTTGATCCTTTCTGCTACATTTATCAATGACAATTTCTTTATTCAAGTGGTTTAATCAAGACAAACACTGTCTTAAAGTTGCTACCACTAGGAAAATTTTAAGATGTCAATATTCAGGAAGTCTCTGAAGACAAATATATCTGCAGAATGTCCTGTCTGTAGTTGTCTTTCATCTGCTTCAATTTGTTGCTCTAGCCACAGAGGGAAAAGCCTTGATTCTTCATAGTGTCCATTCAGAGACTCCCTAAAATCCCTACTGATGGAGCCTTAGTTTTGGAATGTGTTAAGTAGGTTCCAACCATCTGAAAATCAGTCTGCTTAAAGATTCTTAGACTGACAAAACCTGTGACCTCCAAATCCACTTATCAGTTATCCACACTAATTGTGGCCTACAAACACTCTTCAGACTTCATTACAAATCATTGTATTGCAAAGACTGAACAAATAAAGAATTCAGTTTATACAAAGTTACAGCTTTGTTTCTGCACTGAGATTTAGAGGGTGGAGAAGATATCTATGCATTTAGCAATCTATGACCATGAAACATTATCACTTCTCTCTAAAGACACATCTCAACGCCAGAATATTTTTATTTTTTTTTTTACTGGGGAAAGTTTAATAATCAGCAGTCAAAATTTCATAGGTCAGATTTTGGAGGTTTCTGGGTTGGTCTTTGTAATGAACTTCGTCTCAGTGCTTCATTTAAAGAATTCTGTACTTCCACTGAACTCAGTAGGACTGCTCATGAGCATAAAATTAAGCACGTCCTGAAAATGAGCTAGGACAGGTTTCTCCATCCTACCATATTTTGCTCAAAATAGGCAGCCAGAGAGATTTGAAAATGTGCACAAGGAGGGTTCAGTGATAATTT
Organism: Oxyruncus cristatus; assembly: GCA_013399855.1. Taxonomy (NCBI): domain Eukaryota; kingdom Metazoa; phylum Chordata; class Aves; order Passeriformes; family Cotingidae; genus Oxyruncus; species Oxyruncus cristatus. The sequence goes on from VXAY01007069.1 coordinate 4,687, forward strand.
TTATAAACCCATCCTTTCTTATTGAATTCTAGGGGGAAAAAAACAAGTAATGTACTCCAGATGAACATTTGTGTGACATTGTGAGGTGTCTTTAATATACCTCATGTTTCTTCTGGAGCACAAATGGAGAAGCACAGGACCTCTGGCACAGGTAGGCAGCCCTGACCACTTCTGGCAGTGGGGTATTTCATTCTGCCACCTCTTGCAAGGCTGAACAAAACCCAGACCCCAACTCCGATGAGAGCCAAAGGTGTCGCTTTCCAATCTGCTATGTCTGCAGTTACAAGTTACAGCTAAGGCTACACAGGCACTTTCTTTTATTACATTTTTATTGCACTTTCTCTATCAGAGAAAGACAAACTTATATGACAAGCTGAGAAATTTGGGGCTCTTCAGCCTGGAGAAGGTTGCATGGAGACCTCATAGCAATATCTGAAGGGGGCCTACAAGCAAGAAGGAGAGGGACTCTTCATCAGGAACTGTAGTACAAGCACAAGGAATAATGGGTTCAAACTGAAAGAGGGGAAATTTAGATTAAATATACCGAATAAATTCTTTATTGTGAGAGTGGTGAGACACTGGAACAGGTTTCCCAGAGAAGCTGTGGATACCCCATTCCTGGAAGTGTTTAAGGCCAGGCTGGATGGGACCCTGAGCATCCTGGTGCAAGGTGTCCCTGTCCATGGCAGGGGGGTTAGAACTAGGTGATCTTTAAGATCCCTTCCAACTCAAACCATTCTATGAATCTATGATTCTATGAAACTAAAAAATGCAGCCTATTTTATCTGGATCCCAGTCCAGTACATTTACAGGACAAAGTCTGTAAGCTAGATATCTTCAAACATCAACAACTGTGACCTTTTTTGTGGCCTCCGAGGGAAGCCAGTATGTAGAAAAGCTTTAAAAGGCAATTGTAGGCGGCCTGTAAAGAACCACATACAATATGTGTAACTTTCTCCCTGTAAATGAGAAGGGCAGAGCCTTTTCAAGGACCGTACCTTTCAATTTCAGCATCACTGCTAACAAAAATGATGGAGAACAAATTCGAAGAAAGACTTACAGACAATCCTTTTTTTAATACAAAAAAAAAATTCTTATAAAAGCTTTCTCTATATAATACATCCAAAGGAAGCCCTGAAAATCCTCTGCTACAGGAGTATATCGATAAGAACCAAAAACACGCCAGTTAAAAACCACCATCACAATGGGAAAGCAGTTCAAATACCTATGCTTTTAGGTAATAATTACAAGACTCTATTTCTAGTAATAGGGTTATGTAGGCGAGGCAAATCCTGATTGATGGTGCCAGCAGATCACTTTCATAACAAGGTACAGAATGAGAAATGCTTTGTGGAAAACAGTAATTGATTCAGCACCCAGTTGGTTATATGCATATTGATATCTAGGTTGCCTGAGTAACCTTAAGGCTAAGTACAATACATAAAGTAATTTATTATCTCAACTTTCACAAATATATTACCTCATTCACACATGTATTTTGAGACTCAGTCCTGAACTATGCTATCCAAAATGTCTATCAGGTCTTGGAACAAGCAACAGGTACTCATGGAGGCTCCAGGAGAGTCTGAGAGCTTAGCAGAGTGGAAATACATGTAGCATGCTTCCCTCCACTGCCCTGCCCTTCGTTTCAGTTCCCTTGGGAGCTGGTGGCACCAGGGAGCTCCAGCCTTACCTGAGGAGAAGCAGCAGTTCTGACAGATGCAAGGACGTACTGCACGGGGGGAAGCAATTTGTATGCAGTTGTATTTACTGACTACAGCACTCAGGTTTGAGGTGGTGACTGCTTTTTCACTGAACTTGCTTTCATGAGAAAGTTGTGGATTGACTGAGAGCAACACAGACATGCCCCCTTGGAAGATGAGCCTGAGCCCTTGAAGCTCTGAGTTTCTGGAGATCAGGCTGAGATCTGAACCTGGTGCCTGCTTGGCAGGCAGTTGTTTGTCTGGGTTCTGTCCCCATCCCATCAAATTCCTAAAAGCACCAAACCAAAATCCTGAAGTGATTTTGCAAGGCAAGTTCAGCTAGAGGTATATGAACTTGGTAGCTCAAGTCTACCCCAAGATTTAATGCACTAGTACTGAACTACTGCACTAGAAAATGCAATTCCCAAGGCCTTCTTTGTGAAAAGCAGAAAGATGCTCACTCCAGTTTTAGGGTATAAATCAATCAGAAATCTCGTAAAATCAAGTGCTTGACCTAAAACAACCAAATCATCTTTATACTCTGCTCTCAAAAGCATTCTCCCATCTAATGCCTTCTACTGTAGCTTTGCTGTTCACAGCAATCAGTATTCTGGGGCACAGATTCTTTCCTTTCTTAATGCAAAGCCTTACTTACGCTTCATTTAGTAGGCTGCATGCTAATGAGAACTGTTTGCAACCTTCACTGTCAGGGAGAAGTCCTAGGGTAGCTCTCCCTGATTCCTGGCTGGTTGGGTGCACTGCACAAGGCACCCTTTAACCGGGGAAAAAAGCCAAATGATACCTTCCCAATGTGCGGATAAACTGAGCTAAATGAACACAATGGATACGTCGTGTTTCATGCAAAGTTGTCATTCCCCAGTGATCTTTTCTGCTGGCCTTTAAAAAAGATTCAGTGTGGTCATCAACTTCGCTGTACTTCGGAATCTGGAGGTTGAAAAGCTGAAGCAGCACATATACGTACACAGCACGCAGTTATATATAGCAGCAGACAGATGTGGGGCAGTGCCATGCAGCTCAAGATGGTCTTTTAATTAAGAGATGTGGCTGCTGTCACTTAGATGACTGCATCACTATGGTGTGGTAGGGGAGATCAAGGTGCCCTTGAATTACTTACAGTACCTCCAAAGATTTGACCTCTGAGGAGACCAAAATGCCCAGTGCCCTCTGCAAGGTGACACACAATGTCAAGGAAGATCCAGGGACAGAAACTATTTTCAGGAACCTGTCTGATGTAGCCAAAGGAGTATACTGTGATTTTACCCGATGCTATGAGCAGTTATACATAGTGGAGTAGACAATATTTGATGAAACTTGGTCAGGAAATAGTTAATATTTTCAAAGAAAATTTTTGAAATGAGTTAGTGTTCTCCTAGAACTTAACCTGTACATACATTTCCACCTGAGAAATGCTGAAGCTTCAGGCTATGTGGATATGAAACATAACTTAGTATGCACTAGGGAGAGGAATCCTGCATTAGGTTCAGCTCCTGTCTCAACTATGTCTGATTATGTTCCCTAGTTTAAGGCTTGTTACTTGATTTGAAAGCCTGTTACATCTCAGGAAACTTATACATATAACTTGTAGCTGCTTTCATAGTTTAAAAGCTGTCATTTCACCTTCTGCACAAAGAAATGCTTTTCCTGTCTATGTCAAAGCGATCCACACAGCTCTCCCACAGAGTTTTGAATGTGTCTTCTGGTACAGCAACACAGCTTTTATTCTGTGAGAGCAATTTGCTCTGCCATTATATTGTCTGCAGGTATGCAGCTGTATTGTTTTACTGTGTTGATCTTAGAAGGAGCTGGAAAGCTCATAAACTGGAAGGCAATTGGTTTCCAGCTGAAGCTTTACTTCTTCCTAGCGCACCATGCTCTTCACGTGAATCCCTGTGGGATTTTGTTGAAGAGGAAAAGGAAAATGCAGTTGTGTTCAGACTGGGGCAAATGCGCCTTCTAAGTCAAGGGTTACATCCTTCTCTGCTTCTTACTCATTCCTTCTTATTGGCTCACACGAATCATAAGCACACCTCATCCTGCTTCTACATAAGCTGCCCACAACTCCCACCACCCAGTTCCACACTTCTCTTGGTGCAGGGAGCCTGCACATTTATTATGTTCACAGAGGCAAACGCAGGCTCCTCTTGAAACACAGATGATGAACATGTGCTGGACAGAAAAAACACTACCTGCAGAAGGCACAGAATAACATAAGTGCTGCCAAACCACAGCTCTGAGATCCTAGACACCTTCTTTTAGATGTGCAACACTTTCTCTTAGTGACAGTCATCCTCAGCCTATACTCAAGCTTGCCAGTAACATAAATAGGAAAAAATAGGAGACTAAGGCCACAGGCTGCAAGAGAAAGAGAGATCGGGGGAAACAACCTGCCCCAAGAGATGGTGCTGAGCTGCCCTGCAAATGGAGTTGGCATGTATGTGAGCTGCTCGGAGCTTGCAAATACTGATAGGAATGAAATGCGTGGAGTTCATGGGGAATTTCTATGGAGCTCCATGCAGTTTCAGAGGCATTGCTCCTTAAATTTAAGGGAGTTAATTAGAATAATATATGTGCCACTTCAGCATGATGCCTGATGATCATGCTGTGGAAAAAGGAAAGAAAAGCTTTCTTGAGAGAAAATGCCATTATCTACCCAAAGCAAATATAAATCTGGAACTTGGTGAATACTTTTCTCAGAGATGTTACAATCATCAGTCACATAGTGCGTGGATCTGATCCACAATACAGTGCACACAGTCAGATGTTCAGCATGTTGCCCCGTTGCTAAGTATGAAGCCAGAAAATAAGTAGGCAGGTCAGTTCCCGCCTCATTAACACAGTGGGAAGGGGAAGGTCTGAAAAATAAGATTGTAAAAACAGCCATGAAAGCTTGTTGGAAGCTAAACAATACCCAAGACCCAGCTATGATTCCCTTCCTTTACCTTATTTCTTTTTGTCTCTTTCAATGGCTTATTTTCAGTTGTTCCTAACTGCTGGTGATTTCTGCCTCTCCTAACCTTTAAGAATCCCAAAGCACAGAAATAATTTTCTCATTTACTCGAGCTACAGGAGCTTTATTTCCCTCCTCTTCTGGAAAAGTAGGGATTATCTTGGAGTGACTACCTTTTGCATGACTCTAAAAACTTACCTTGTGCATGAAAGTGGGTGTGCTGAGGGTTCAAGTGGGGCAGGAGGATACAGTCGGAGCACTGCCAGCACTCAACGAATACTATTTTGCTTTTATCATACTGCAAAGAGATCATCACCCTTGTAGCCACCACATCTCTTGGGAGCCATGTCTAAGGAGACTTTCCTCAAGGATTTTCATAAAACCACCACCCTTTAGCCCCAGTGAAGTGTTACTAAACGTGGTTATGTTAGAGTGGGGGTTTTTTGCTGTTTTCTTTGCCTTTCTCTAATGGAAAAATTTTTTAAAACCTCTGATAACAGAAGCCCTTAAACATAAGGTTAAATATGTGTAAGGAAAGTTAGTCAAAAGGTTTGATAAAAGAAAGAAAAAAGAAAATTGTAATGAAAAATTAAAAACATCTCTGTTTTTTTCAGAATTTGAACAGAATTCTTCTCTTAGAGATTCATGTCTAGCCACTTTTTATAGTTGGGTTGGGGGCAGAATTTAGTATGTACTGTTTAGATTTTTTTTTCTTTTTAGTTAAAATTAGAAGGGATAGGATTCTGCTTCTCCCTTATATTCACATCATGACTTCTAAATGAAAAGTACTGTGTTGGAAAGCAAAGCCTTTTTAGCAGGGCACCCCATTCACGCTGCAAAATTTACATAACCCTCTATGACACAGGTAAGCAATTCTGTCATGACAAATGAGACAGCAGGTATATGGTTGCTTGCTTGGGAATACATAAATAAACCACAAAATGCAAAGGTTCTGCAAAAAAGAACTTGCAAAGTGATTCAGGTTCAACCATGGAAGGCAGGTCTGGACTAGAAGACAGAGGTAGTTTGGTCTCACTCAAATAGTCCCTTAAAATCTATAGAAAACCTGAAGCAATAATGATTGGTCTGACAGACCTCCTTGATACAGTTTGAGCAAATGTCATCTCACCTCTCTGTTTCCAAATGAACCTTCTGAAATGATATGTAGTAATTTCTCAATAATATTTCAATTTGAAGTGTTAAATGGAAAGGAAGCTTTGTTTGGAGAAAACCCAATTCTTGTTTTTTCAGGGCACCGCAAAAAATCTGGCTTTAGCCAGATGCCATCCCTGGCTGGGGAACAGAGGCCAGAGTTCTCCCAGATGACCAGTGCTGTGCCTCTGTGGGTTGGGAATGGTGGTGGGCCAGGCTGCCTGCAAGGATGGTGTTCACTGCCCTGCCTCTCACCTGCTGGCATTCCAGAGCCTGCACGCTGGCCCTGGGCTGGTGCTGGGGTGAGTGTCCCAGGCATGGAGCCACATCAGTGGCTCATGTCCCTTGGGTCCCCCGTGGGGTCATACCAAGGTGTGCTCTGACGCACATCAGCTTGATGTGAGCCCCACGGGTCCCTGGTGCTGGCAGAGCTGGGCACATCCCCTGGCTGCAGCCTGGCATCACAACCCCACTGCAGGATTCCATCTGTCAAGTGCCAAACTGCAGATCTGTGAATGCCTTGTGGCACACCTCCCCACAAAAGGAAAGAGCTGGCATGGGCAAGGGGCTGGGGGGGCACGGGTCAGCTACAAGGGCAAGAGAGGTCTTTGTATCACAGCATGAAACGTAGCATTCATCATGAGGTGTCACTTCACTGAACTCAAAAGGAAGGGCAGACTTTTAATTTATTAACAAAATTTTGTTGGTACCTGAAAGAATTTAGTGCTTGGGCTTGGAAGCTGTGGTGCATAGGGCTCCATGAAATTAAATGCCAACAAATACACCTAAAAATCTCAACAGGCCTGGCTAGCAAAGTACTGTGAACAGTTCAGCAAAGTTCCCCACAAAGACTTAGAGGGTGTCTTACAAACCACCTTGAGGATAAAAGAGTAGGTGTGTCTGCCTTGAAGGCTCAGCTGCATCACCACCCACCAGGGAGCCTTGCTGATTACCTGTTTTTGTGTGCACAAGGTAGGGACACTGACACCCACAACACCAGCCTACCCACCCAAAGACAAACTGTTCTACACAGCCCCAGGGTCCTGCCCTACCTGGCCATTTTTTCACTGTGGGGCAATGCTGGCAGCACTATTTGCTGCCTTCCTTGCCCTCATGTCTGTGTGGGACTTCTCTTCCCCCTGGTACAATGGTACCCCACCACAAGGCTTACAGCATGTGGTTGGGTAAAAATAGCATTCCAGGAGGTGAACACAGCAAAGCCTCAGCCTTCCTGTGCTGTAGCCTCTTTTGATTATTCATGTTCATCTCCTCTGTAGTTATAATGACAGCCTGTCACATGCCTTTTTTGTTTGGTTTTGGTAGGGAGAGGCTTAAGGAAAGGTTTTTCACTGTAGTTTCAGGTGAGAAAAATGCCATTATTTCTCAATACTGTATCTTTAGTCACAACAAGCAGAATGATTCTGTAAGAGCTTCAAATCAAACTTTGATTAAAACAGTGATAAAATGAGATGACACTTTTATTTTTGTAAAACATGGGGCCATTTTTTACCAAGGAAAATGGAAACAGCACCAAAATTCCCTGAGAAATTATGCTCCCCTCCTTCGAGCAGCCTTGTTTGCATTTGGGCATGTAAACCTCACTTCAGACAAGTGCTGTCCTGCAAAAGATGACCCTCTAAGGGGTTGGTACAGCACTGAGATGCTGCTCTACAGTTAGGAACTTCAGATGTCTGCAGAAAGTACATAATGTAGCTGATGTAACTGTTAATAAACTCAATAATACCAATTCTGGCATTGTTCAGTCACCACCTAATTTCCCACATGGTGTCCTAAACAGTATGGAAAATCATGTAATATCTCCAGGAATCAGTCCCCATGTGGTATCAGCCCAAGAGGTCTGAAAGTCTCTCTCGTCTCACCAAGGGAAAGATTTACAGCTGTTTGTGTAAATCAGTGGTGTTTGGTTGAATAAAAACCCCACGTGAACTCACTTGTTGGCTGAATATGAGACACTGTTAAGTTCTGTAAATTAACAGGGGTAAATTGCCTTTACTTAAATTAATTCTCAGCTACACAAATAGGTTAAATAATTTAACAAGGTCCTAAGTCTGCATGACAGCTCTAATTTAGTGCATAACTTTAACTGTGTGCTGAAGTAGTTTTGAGGTCAGTTGCATTAAACAAATGCTAGCCTAAAGACAAAGTTAAGCTGTGCAAATAGTTCCCTGAACTGGGAAGCACGTAACCAACAGATAACTCAGTTACGCTTAAACTTTTATAGATAGTTATTTCTTTCATCTTCTGGGCTTTGGAGAGAGCTTTGGAAATGAAACTCCTCACTGTAGCAATCACAGTGACATATGTGCAGCCCCCATTAGGAGAAAATATTTTCTGAGCTGGGATCTGAGATTGAACTTGCATAAATCAAGGCTTAGACATTTTTTATCACCTGCTAATACACGTGCAGGCACACTGGTTTTTAGCTGCCCCCCTCCCTCCCCCCTGCCCTTTCTTCAGAATGTATTATTTCTAAGAGAAAGTTGAATTAGGTTTCTTGTCTTTGGTTTTTCTGTTTTCCCTTCAGCTCTATATTGTCATACCTTGCCAGATAATCTCACTTTCCTTGTGAGCAGCATGCCCTACCATTTAAGTAAAAATGGTTTTCAGAAAAAATACGTCCTATGATGTGTTATGACATTTTGTGAAACAACATAATGCAATGTGACTGATACAGATGGATATGCCCCATAAAGCTGAGAGATTTAGACATGTAGTTTTCCCCCAAAAAGTCACTTCATAAAGCAGTTTTGCCTAAAATATCGCTTTGAAATTCTATTTAAACTCCTCAGAATAGATAGAAAATTTATTTAAACTTTTGTATAAAAGAGTTTTTGCCTGAATGCTGAAAGGTGTTCTGTGTTCAATGCTTTTTACACCTCAGTATGTAGGGAAAAAAATATATCGTATATAAGAAAGCATCTAGCTAATGTTTCCTTCTTTACTCCCACCCCTGAAGGAAGAGAAATGCTTTAGTGGGATCAATAGTTATGAATCATTACAAATTATTTGAGGTTTTATTTCATCTACTTTTATTATAATGTCCATGCCATCTGCTGTACATATTGAGCTTATTACACTAATTCATTTTGCAAGCTCCAGTCTCTGAGTGAGAGGTGTCAGAGGGCAATTGATTAAGGGATACTTGTTCTGCTCCTGCTTTTTCTTTAATTCCTCTCCAAAAGGATTTCATGTTGAGCAAGGGAGCTGACGTGATAATGGGGCCTCAGGTTGGGAGGTAAATGAGACATGTGACTTTGTGCATTCATAAATATCAGAACATCTTTTAACCCGGTGGTGCCGGGAGGGGCAGTGGGTAGTGTCAGCTGAGTGTTAGTACAAAGCCGAAGGTATAAGGTTGTTTCTCTTCTAAATAGTGAAAGAGAGGGCAAAAGATGCTTGCCACATGAATGTTACCTCAATCTAGAAATCTACCTCCCATGCACCTCTCATTATCTATAGTAAAATGAATTTTGTGTGATGGCATAGGACAAAGAGGAAAAGTGGAACAAAGAAAAACTCCAAAGATCCTCTAATATAGCATATGACATCACTCCTATAAAAAGTGAATATTTACACTGTATATGGAGTTATGTATCTCTACCACAAGGAGTTGTTTGTTTACAAACTTCTTTGCCCTGACATGCATATCCTCAAGTTCTTGCCTTCTATATTTGCAATAAGCCAGCATTAAGACACAAGGGTTATAGGTGCTTGGAAAAAAAAAAAAATCCATCACCATGTCTCCATCAGTTCAAGACAGTGTCAAGAAGTGAACAGGACATGTCATAAATATTAGAGACTTGCTTTGTTACCTTAGAGCAATAAGTCCAAGTATGACAGTAGCCTGAATATTTAATAACTAATGCTAACTTTACAACTGCAACTTGAGCTTCATCACATCTTGACCTATTTATAATTAACTTGTCCATCATGTCTGAGGTCCTGACACTATACATACAATTGAGTAACATTTACACACATTAGCAGTTCCACTGAATTCAATGGAAAACCATGAAAAATCTTTTATAATGGATACTGGTGCTGCATCCTTTAAATGCAGTCAGAGATAGCCATGCATGAATACATCAGTCTGAGATCCTCTCTAAAGGTCAGGGCAGCATTTTAGCACAAGCTTCCTCATCCTCACCAAGCTGGACAACACAATATAACTGAGTTCAATCACTTTGAGCTGTGGCCCTGCATTTTCTGCATGTGTTTTTGGAAGTTTGGATCCCTGCCACATACTATTAGTTGCAGTCATGTACAGCTTGCATCTAGCTTGTGGCCCCTTTTGAGTTCCAGCCACTGCAGGCTTCAAATGCAAACATAGTTGTTCTCAAAGTGCATTTCTCCCTTTGTGTTCTCTCACACTGTTTCCATTGTGCCAGCAAAGTGACGTGATTGTCAAATTTCATTTGGAGAAAGATCGAACATTTTAATTTATTTGGGTTAAAATGTCCTTGGACAGTTTTAGTTTCATGTAAAATTTTATATAACCAATGGTTACTTCAAACACCAGTTCTGCTGATTCTCAGGCACATAGATGTTGAAGTCAAAAGGCATGCCACAAAATCCATGTTATACTTACTATCCATGGTATCTCCTAGCTCCTTACAGAATCCTCTGGATGAGACCTTTACTGTTATAATACCTCCAAATACCTTGAAGCTACAATAAGTATATTCTGCTTTTGGTCTTGAAAAAAATGCAACATGACATGCCCCAGCCTGGTCGTGTTATTTTTTTTGCATCTAGTTTCCTCAGTGCACAGGCTCCTGGTTTCCCTGTTATTAGGCACTTTACAGATCCAGTGCTAATTGCACAAATCAATTCATTTACAGCCAACACAACAGAAAACAGGGCAACAATGGAGACAAAAAGACTGCAGTAAGGCATTGCAACTGGTGTACTGATGGATTCTGAATAGAAGTGCCAGCTGTGTCTTGTAAAAAGAGGCAACTGAAAAGGAAAATCCCAACAAGGACTTTGTGAATTCAGTGACATTTTGGTGTCTGCAGAGGAGAGACCAGCAGAAAGGATTACCGAGAGCTTCCCACCCACTAGGTCATGTCACCACTCTTTGTTGAGATATGGGGTGCTGTTCCACTGTTATTGCTACTGCAGTTTGTACAGTACAAGATTTAGTCCTGCATCAGGAAAAAAAATGAAACCTCTTTCTCTCTCTTCAACAGAGCTTCACTGAGTCTTTCTGTACCCACATCTCTTCGGTGGGTTTTCTCTGCAGCTCACTAAACTTTCAGCACCAAATCAGCGGCACTAAGAACACGACAACTGAGTCAGGAGTCTGAGTGCGGGTAATGCTTTTGCTGGAGAGTAAACAAACTCCTTTATAGAATGCAGACTCAGGAGACATCTTCTCCAATTGGCACTAACCGCGAAACATATCCTTTCCCTGCTACACAGGGAGAAAAAGTAATACCCTTCTGCTTTAATCCCCCCTGCAGCAATCTAATATATCTTTACTGGCATAGCCAAAGCCACTGGCTACCAGCTGGATCTGTGCTGAAAGTTTGCAGGACCTGTGCAGAGATGATGGATGCAGGACACATGGGAGACAAACCGTTTACATTCTGGCAGTCTCCAAAAAGGAGGTCCCAAAAAGAGTTAAAGCCATCTTCCTGTGGTGAGAAATAGAGATGTGTGAATCTTTGTTACCACAATGTTTCCTGCCACTTGCCCAGCTGCCCCCTGCAGAGCCCTTGCCTCTTGTGTGTAGGCCTACTGGACAGATCTATGCTGCTCACTTTGACTGACACAGATATATCTTTCTCAGGATCTAAAACTCTGATCTAGAGCTTCATCCCATGGGTGAATTCTTAGAGCTAAAGAGGATTGTGTAGGGCAGAGGCACATATTCAAAAGTCCCAGCCCAGGGGTTTCAGTAGTTTATTAGGGACAAATAAAGCATAGAAAAAATGATTATCAACAGCATCTTTGCAGATTAGCACCTCACATATTGAAAGCATTACAGAGTCTAAATATTCCAGCATGAACATCTTGCTTGTCTATGAGCATGGGCGATAGTGCAAACCACGTAGGAGTTAGATTTCAGATGGCTGAGATGCACAGTTAGCTTAAAGAGCCACGGTCATTATTTTAGACACGGCTGATTAATTTGCTTTACCAAGACTCAAATGCAACATAATGTATATAATGCAATTAGTAGCCTGTGTCTTTATTAATGCTGTAGGCAAAACACAGAGATAAGCTTCTGAGAAGCAGTAGGAGACTAATGATTATTTACACCTTCATTCAGTTTTGGGAGTTTGTGGACTACAGCCTGGAAGTTTGAGCATTTGAGAGATGTGCACTAATCAGTGTATTATTGATTTTCCCTCAAATTCCCCACCTGAATGTGTCTTGATCAGTTTACATGACAGCCAAAGAGTCTAACAGGACATGGCTATATGTTGAGGAGCTCAAAAGAGAAGACAAACATGCAGCAATTGGGTGCCACAGTTGGAAAGCAAATGAAAAGTAAACTTTCTGCCATATGAGTTTACCTTCTCCCAGAGGAATGGCATGACAGGCATCTGACAAGTGTGATGCAAAGGAAGCTGTTTCTGCTCTGTGTTTGTGCAAAAGATGGTAACTGTACTGTATGTAGTTTAGAAAAGTCGTTCTTCCCCCTTCGGTACCCCTCTGCTAGCATCACAAAGTTAACTTCTAATCTTGGCTACTGGGTCTAGCAAAGACACAACAAATATTTATTTACCTTTCTGCAGACTAGTAGCTACATCCTAGTTCCACATTAGGATTAAAATTTTGGCCCATTTCTAGTACATTGTGTTGAAAAAGTCATGTTAAAAAATACAACAAAAAACAAACAAAAAAACTCCTACACCCAGTCCTCATTAAACTAAAACATAAACTCAACGTTGGCAGATAGCTTAGGAACTAATGTAGTGATGTCCATTTCAGACAGGGTCTGCTCATAGTTCTCTTTAATAAATTGCATGAGTCTTGTTTTCTTCCTTCAACAGTTTAATGGTCCTTGTTTGTTTCTTATCTACCAAATGGAGAGCAAGAAGCAACCATATTATGTGGGTCAAAGTGTGTCAGCTTGCCTATGGATATGTTAAATGAGAACTAAGAGTATAAGGATAAAAAAAGGGCAGATCTGGAAAATACCCTACAGAAGTGTATTTACATGAAATAAATCAGCTAAAGAGATTTAACTATTGTCTAATTGCTGTAGCTATTTATAGAATTGAATATGAGGTTTTCTTTGCCATGCTTAGCAAATTACAACTAATGGGTGTCTAAAACTTAAGCTCTATTTTATTTTTTGGAACAGTGCTGGAGAACTGATTAGCGTGTGCTTACACAGAAATGCATAAAATAATCTCATTATAGTAATATATGTGCTGTGACTGAGGGGTGATTTCTGTCCAGACTATGTCGTGTGTTTTATTGTAACTGATCATTTACTAAACAAACAGGAAATAGTACAAACAAGCAGCAATGTAGCAGGCATTCATTAATCTGCTAAGAACTTATAAATGGTTATTTGAGCACCCTTATTCTAGAGGGATTTTCCAAAGGAGAAATAGGGCCCCTCAGTCTCCATGATTCATTCAATCCTCAACTCCTTTCTGTATTCAAACCCAGAAATAACTGGTATCATGATAAAGTTTTCAATAATTGACACAGATGTGTTTGCGTCCTGCACCATTTCAGTTAATGGAGAGCTCCAGGGAGCCAAGATTTTGCTTGTTGTGTATTCATTTATTATTCATTTAAAGAACATGGCCATTTGCCAGTAGGAACTGAAATGAAATCACCACCTTCACGCAGGCAATCCAAAAACCCTCCAGTTGCAGTGACATTCAGTTACTAATGGGTTAGTTCAGTTTTAATCCGCTGCCTAGAGATGAATAACATTAATTATTGTAATTGGTAGTGACAGTAATGGGTGCAACATTTCCAGGGCTAATTTACTCTACTTTTGTATCATGCTAATGTGGCCATTCTGCTTCAGTACCCAAGATAACTAAAGCTAGCTCAAATGTCTTTCTACTGTACAATGTAGTGTAGAGCCCGAAGTCCTAAGACTTGCAATGTATGAAGTGGTACAGAGTTGCTGTGTGTAGGCAATCGATGGGACAAAATGGTACTGCAGCATCATGAAAGAATCTGTGTGAACCCATCACACACTGGCAGGAAATGTTTTGTTTGGTGTGGCAGTAGAGTTGGGAAAAAAATATTGGTTGATTAAATAATAATAAAGAACCCATTTACAGCAGGCGAAAATAGGAACCAGACTAAAGTAGGTCACTTTATCATTATTTTGCACTTTACAGATTCAGAGCAACAATTTGACCCAAGGTTTCTTACCTCTCAAGTGAGTCTCTCAACTGCTAAGTTATTAGTGCACACTGAAGCAGGCCTCCCTCAGGCTTGTCTGCTCAAACTGCTCTACTTTGAATAACATACTTAAATATTTGGTAAGGAAAGACAAATGATTCTGTAGCTGCTGGCCGGGATGCTAAAATATCGGGACCCAATTATTCAATCAAAGCAGAATAACACCAACAGGAAGCACTGAGGACAGCTCTCCACCCCCAGCCTTTTAAACAGATGACAAATTTAAGTCTTAGAACACATTGCCAGGAAAAGAGGTGCTGGGGGGTTAAGATGCCCTCAGGCACAGAGGGACCGAATCTAGGCCTACATTCTACCAGGTGAATGTCCTAAACAGGGAGCTACTGAATAAAACCGGGACTGGATGACTTTAAGAAATTGCTGACATCTGTACTGGTTTTTGGTACCTATTGCTGATAATTGAAAACTTAAAAAAAAAGTTGCAAACAAATTTGTCTCCACTTGAAAGAATTCAGAAAAAATTAAAATGTAAAAAAAAATCTAACTAAATGTATGGATGCACATCTACGTACATGTAGGCAATTAGAAACTTGTAAGTACAAACAGCAAAGACTATCAAAGAAGAAAAACAGAGGTAAAAAAATCCCAGCTGTTTTGCCCAAGTAGTATATGCCATCTCAAATGTTAGAAGGTGCTCCCATACACAAAAATTGAATTTAAGTCTGTTCTCAAGAGTTACATTAAATTAGATTATGTTTTTATATACTGACTGGAAAGAAAAAAATACAAGGTCATGAAACAAACAATCAGAAATAATACAAAAATATTTTTACAGTCAGTCTGAGTGCTTCCAAAAAGGCTTTTATGAAAACATATTTGTATCAGAATTACATTAAGTTCTTCTTTATCAGTTCTTCAAACCTCTGACTATTTTTACTGCTTTTTTACTCCAATTTGATGAAAATTGATACCATTTAAAGAGGCATCCTACTTGAAATTATATATACTCGTACACAGGGTAAGTTTAAATTTCTGGCTTACACAGAATATATAAAAGACAGCACAGTTCCTGCTAAACCAAACCAAGCACGCCTCACACCTGAAGGCTTCTGACATTCACAAGGAAAGATAACAGTGCATGGGACAGTACTCTGAGCAGACAAAGTGGCAGATCCCTTCCCATTATTGATGACTCAGAAGGGGCAAGCAGGGGATGAGAAGAGATCATGTGGGTTACCAAGTCCTGCTCACAGCTGGTATGTGTCCCTCTGCCATGTCTATGATGTCTTGAAAGGAGTTAAGCCCCAGCTACTCCCCTCTGGCTGCTCCAGAGCCTCCCTTTTATGATACTCAGAACCTTTGCTCTCCTATGCAACCAAAAATTATTCGTTGCCTATTTAGACTCATTTGTTCCTGTGCCAACATTGTCCTTTGGCTTAAATTGCTCTCCTCCCTCCCTGGTGTTTATCCTCATAATGTATTTATAGATCCCATCTCAGCTTTTATTCTGCTAGGCTAAACAAGCCAAGCTTTTCCCAGTTTCCTCTCAGAAGACAGGAACTTTATTCCCTCTGTTATCCTCATAATCCTCCTCCTCACCTGTGCCTGTGTCCATTGTTGTATTACGGTAAGAAGAGATATCCACCTGAGGACTGCGGTCCCCTCTCTTTTAGGTGCCACACTTACAAGCGGTAAGGATGAAGGTTCTCATCCCAGGGAGTAGCAGGCATCCTTGCTGGCTGGGAGAAGGGTGCAATGCAGAGTGAGGTCAGCAGGGCCGAGCAGAAGCCAGGTCTCTGTGCCCAGTAGGTTCAGACACTGTTGTGACTGGGGCTCCGCTGCCTCAGCCGTGCTGCCCACTGGCACGCTCCTGTGGGTGTGTGGGTTCGCCTGCCGCTGCACTTCGCGGGACACCCGTTATGGGATGCACCCGGGAGATCCATCACGGCATCCAATGACCTGCACTACTTCAGGCCTGTAGCAATGAGATGTATGCTCTTTGGGAATAACTAAATTAAAAGTATGCATTAATGGGGCTACTGTTCACATTTTCTGACAATGTATTTCCTCCGTACTATTTATAAATCTTCCATGAAGAATTATTGTTCAGATTCTCATCTGGCATACATTGATGAAGCTTCATCAGCTACAATGAAACCTATCACTGCACCAGCCAATCAGTGGACTATTTATTAATCAAGTTGTAGAAGATGCCTTTGAAGGGGATTTTTTTCCCTTCTACATAATCTGTCCAACCATATTTCTTCATTCACTTTCTCTTGGAAAAAATATGCTCTTCAGACTGCTGCCAAAACCTTCATGATTCGCTATATTGAAATAAATCTAACTTTCTGGAATTTATAGGCAGGGATGCGAAGCTGAGTCTGATTAATCTAAGATCTGAAGGGTTGCAGCCCAGCTGTAAGTTTCAGTAAAGAGATGTAATTACAGGTTAAGTATGGCAAATCCAGATTGCTGAACATTGCTGTATTGATCCCTTTAAACTATTAAATATGGAAGTTCAAATTCATGCACAAAGGCAACATTTTTGAAATCCCAGTAATTTAGGAAGATTATGTCTCTGAATGGGGTGTGGATGGGAGAACACTTGTCTTAGTAATGGTTTCTTTCTGCTGAGAAACTCAATATCAGGATGCACAACCAGGACTTTCATTTTATTTTAAGGATAACGTTTTGTTGAACTATCTCCACTGTTTTTAGTCATATTCTGACAAAGGCAGAGAGGTTTTTTGGGAAGATAGTATAACAAACCTCACACCACAGACATGAACCCAGTGATTTCCCTGGTAGCCATTCTGCTCAACAGTATGAACATATTGTCAAGAAACCAAAGACTGCTCCTTCAGTAATTCTGTTTCCATGCTGCTCCAGGTGCAGGCCACTTCTACCTCCTCCCATGGGATCTAAGTAACAGATAATATAGGGACTGTGATGTATTGTTGATTAGCTTGGGGCCCAATCATCATGGCCCATGTAATATAAAAATGTGTTAGTGGTGAGACCTAGAAGTGTTGTCTCCTCAAGCTAAATTAGAGCATCCCCAGGATACTCTCATCTGCATTGGCTTCTTCCTCCTGTCCCATGTTATGCTGGCAGGACCACTGCTAACACCAGCTCCACATGACCTCCCATCCAGAGGGTGAGGAGAGGGATGGCATAGTTTTGAGGTTTCTGCCTTAAGGTATAATGGGAAGCGTGTTGGGGAGGGTGGGCTTGTTGTCTGTGCACATCTGAGCAAAAATGGGACAAAAAAAGCACAGAGAAATGGGGAAAATGAGCTGATTTTAGCCTTTTTTCCCCCCTTTCTTTTTAATTTAGTTTTGATATTTGTTTGAAAAGGTTCTCTAAGATCAGAGTTGTTGTGTCTCTGTGCCTGTAATCATATTAAAAGTGCCATGCAGCCTTTCCTCTAAGCTAGAATATTGGTATTATGTGTCATCTGTGCAAAACACTTATGAGATCTGGTCCGTAATTACAGCTTCCTAACATCACACGAGAACATTTCTCAGACCTACTAATTGTGCTGCCCTTTATGGTCCATCTTATTGATTAAACATCTGTTAGTGTTTTGGCGAAATGAGAATTCACTTGCAATGCAATGTGTCTGGTATATTAAATTCTGTTTAAGTCAGCCCTAACTACAAGTTTGAGATAAATGTATTGTACCTCCTTAATCGCACCTCAGAATTTTTTCCCTCTGTTTGCTGTTTGTTCTGTTTGCTGGAGAGCAGGAGAATATTCCAATGTTTTCTTTAGAACAAGGTCAAATTATACTCCCTTAATTCTTTTACCACATTTAAAAAATTTCATGTGGACAAATGCTTGGGAACATTGCAAAATAATAACTTAATACAGACTGTTGCATTTTTTTCCTATGTCACAATCCAATTAAACAGTAAATTTTATCTTTTGTGGTTATGTTGGAGAAACTGATGTATGAAGTGAGTTAGTGAGATAAAAAAACCCCACAATCAAAAGAGCTCCACAAAAAAACCCATAAAGACTTTTTAATTGGACATGCTTAATTGTGAAGAATTTCCTTTTCAAGGAGAAAAATAAAAGGATTTTTGAACAAGATCCCTCTGCTCCTACTCTTCATAATTCAAATTAAAATAAAAAAAAAGATGTTAGCATGCTGGTAACCTCTGGGAAATTAAAAGAGCAGCTCTTGCAAGGGGATTGCAGAGAAGCAATGCAGAGTCCTTCTCTCTTTTCATTCCATATGCTTACTAAAATAACAGAAGTTCTCCACAAAAGAAATCCAAAGCTGACACAAAGTGAGAGGAGAAAGTCTGTTTCACTGCTGTCCAATGCAATTTCAGATTGACTTATCCTTTCTTTTATCTTATTTGCTGGCTGATAAAATCTTGACAGTATTAAAAAATAATCCAAGTCTATTGCACGACTTGTTTTCCTTCTGCATGTTTTACGGATATTGATTGAAGAAATGAAAAAATGTTAATATCCATATGTTGTCACATCAAGAAAATGTGGACCACTTATTTTCCCAAATTACATTATGTCTGGATGATTTTACAAATATCTGGGAGCTGAGCTTGCATTCACTTTTGAGATGAAATGAACCAACCCAACAAAGAAGGAAAATGAAATTACTTCTACCCATATTTTATCCCTTTGACATTTACTTTCAGTACCCCTCCTTCCATCATCTCCTTCAGTCTGACAGTTAGAGTATCAACACAGAAATGCTGCCTAGCAAGAAAAATACCCCCTTCATTTGTTTTCTGATCCAGAGCCTGATGAAGTCAAAAGAGAGTCTTTCCGCTGAATTAAATAGGTTTGGTCAGGTCCTTTACCATTTATGGATAAGAATGAAAACCCTACTGCAGTGTTTTGAGGGCTTATGCTCCAACTTAAATATTTTAGGGTCTGATTTAGAGTGTAAGAACAGCCTCTTAAGCTTCAGACAGAAACCCCACTCACTTAAGGGAACATAAATGATCAAGTGCTATGCTGGACCAGGGCCTTGAAGCTTTATCTAAAATCCAAGCTCAAGAAAACTGCTGGGGAGATCTGCACTACTGTGACTGACTGCCAAAAAGCAAAATGAACAAGCCAGGGGCAGACAATGAGAATAAAAACAAGAACAACATTTACACTTGCAAAATTAAGATAGCAGACCCTGAGACTGTCTGAAAACATAAGCATTCTTAGACATGATACTGTTAAAAGTATTTTCCATTCCCCCCAAAAAATAAAGTAATTCTTCCATTAACACTTACGCCTTTATATTTGTGCAAGGATCTGAACAAATTGCTTCCTGCAATAACTTTAGTACACAAAATGTGTAGGAGCAGCAAATCAGCTCTAGAAGTTGCTATTTTGACTCAGTGGAGAGTAGGTTGCACATTAATAGCAATACTGGAAGTCTCATCTTTCTTCTGCTGCAAAGCTTTAATCGCATGGTTACTAAGTCAATAACAAGTATCAGTGATTCCAAAACTGCAGGGTCAGAGCTATGTAGAGCCATTCCTACATATGAAAATTAAATCAGACACCTAAACAGCTCTAGAACAATGTCCTGCACATGCCTCAGTCCACTCTATGAAGATCATCTCCTGCAGGACAAGAAATAAATTTTGGCTCAACTGAACTGACCATATTGTCATAAATGTGGATTTAATCTTAGGTCATTGATCACCATCTTCATTGCTGAGAGTACCAGCTTGGGGGTTCCCAGTGATTTCCCTTGCCATTCAGGCTTGTGAAGACTCTGACTTGTGCCTGATTTTGCTTTGAAGCAGTAGACCCCTTGGAGGAAAAAAATATGGTCTTATATTTACCTGTTTTACTGGATGTTTTATATTGCACCCAGTGAAGACTGAGTGCAGAGGGACTTGTCCAGGGGCAGATCATAGCTCCATACTCAGGCAACAGTCAGGGTCAATTCCTTGTAGCTTCTACTACGATTTTAATCTGCTACCTGATGGAGTAATGCACCCAGGCACTGATCTGGGGAATTATACTGTCTCTGTAGAGATCTAAGGGAAAGTTTACACATAGTTGTGGGTAAAGATTTAAAAAGAACCCAACCACATATATATGCATATATGTATATATAATATATAGATTTATATATACATATGCACACATACTAAAAGAGGATAAGCAGTAGGCAGGAAGGCATGGAAATATTTAAGTGTAAACTCCTTCTCTTTTAAATCAATTGGATGTTTTATAAGAACACTAAACCATTACTTTAGAGTAGAAGCATGATTTTTTTTTTTCTTTTTCAATCTGTGTCCTTAATTGTAGACAGCTAGAGAATTAGGAAGAACCTGAATTTAGTATTTAGTCAGTTCTGACTCCAAACATGTGGAATGGCAAGAAGGATGTGTGGGCATTTCATATGCTTTGTGAGGTGCTCCAGCAAAGACATATGATCAGAAACAATATTTATTTCTAGTACCCAGCTGATTTACTGCTGGTTTGATTTGACTGGCTGAAAAGTTTGTCAAATTTTCCCTTGCAACTCATCTGATGCACAAAGTGCCCAGGAGATGGCTTGTGGCTTAAATGCAACACCACCAAAAAACTTACAACTGCTGTTATGATTAAATGAACAGCTTCAGCTTTAAATATGAATGTCCTCAACTTCAGAAGGCATTTAAAATGCACTTCAGTATAAGGAACTCAGGGACATATTCACTGCAGCTTTAGGACAGAAAAAAAATTCTCATAATTTTTTCACTAGCTAATGGAAAAATTCCTGGGCCAAGCTTTGCGGAAGATTACCCTTACCTTTTTCAGGAAATATCCTATCAAAGCAGTATATGAGAGACAGAAAAAAAAGACATAAACTGAGGGCTTCATTAAAGGTTTCTACTGGTCTCGAGGGTAGGATGCAGAAGAAATTGTGTAAGTGGCTATGATAGTGCTGTGCTTCACTCTATTAGCTTCCTGTGGGCTGTAAAAAAAAAAAAAAAAAGTGATTTTTTTCTTTTGTTAGAAGAAATATCCTCCACACTGCCAGATAAGTACATCCTGCATTACTGTCTGCTGGCCCCTGAGTTCAAAAAAGCTGTGGTGTGAGATGCTTGCTGTTGGCTTGGATGGCAGCTTTCACAACCCTGCCTTGTGTCCCCACTGCCCAGGGGAAAGGCTGGGCATCTGTTGAGATCCAAATTCCTTCCTTGACAGTGCTGCAGAGCTCTTCTGTGTGTTGCTCCCGCAAATGCTATAGTGAACCCCAGTTAAATGCAGCCCAGAGGTTCCTGTCTTATTTTGGCTGGGCAAAGACAGCTATCTTCTGAAACTCTGGGAAAGGATCTACACAAGGAAGGAGTGAATTTCTTTTCACGGTGAAAGATCTGACAAGTCTTGAAATTTTGCCACAAAAAGTTGCATGCTTGTTTCATGGCTGTAGAGACTAACAGAGTGAAGACTACAGCTCTAGACTGGAAATGTAACTCAGGCAGCAAAAATGAATTTTGTAATCCTTTTGTTTGAGAATTATTTGCTTCTGCTTGTTTTGGGCAGCATGTGCTGGATACATGATGCACAAAACTTAGGCTAAGTCATGCACACATTTTTAGAAATTAGATACATTATCTGAAAAGCAGTCACAAAAGAGAATTATCGCAGCACAAGTGAGCTCGCATCTGCTCTAACAGGCAGCTCCTGTAGAAGCTGTCTTAACGATGCTTCCCTCCTCTTCTGAAACAAAATTCACTTACTGGGCAGTGAGCAGCCCTCACCTTTGCACCAGTACCGGTCTCAGAGAAACACAGACTTTTCTTTCTCAGACTGAAGCCATGTATCATTGCCTCAGCAAGCAGTTGAGTCTAATTTCACTTTACACAAAACAGGCCAAAAATTCCATTTGAAAGGTGACAGGCCAGTGCATTAAGCAATTGCACCACTGGTGGGGTTAAAGTGGATAAATTATATAAGACTAGTGCCTGACACTAAAAACCACCAGCTGGATCAAGGACATTTCTATCAATTCTGGCTCATTAGACTTAGGACAACAAGGTCAGCTATGTTAAATTTAATCACAGGCCTTCCTAGAGGGTATGGTAAATGTGTTGGCTAATTTTTCCTACCATATTCCAGATAATCTATCACCCACAGCTTGAGAGGTAGCTTGCTTGTGTTTAAAGTATCCACTCTACTTATGGCATGTTAAGACAAATCTTTATTGTTTTTCAACCAGGATGAGCCAAATTAATCACAAGCATTTACCTCCTTCCTCCTCTATTAAAAACAGAGGGGTTGTAGTTCATGTATGTTAGCACTCAGCTTGGCATCATCTTTTTAACGGAAAAATAAACTGAGCTGTCTATTCTAAATTGAACCAGGCAAAATAAATAAGCAAACAAAATTTTTCTTTGCTGTAGGTACAGAGACCATGTCCGGAATGAAGAAGGATAATTGATTTTAAACTCTTTGTGAAAAACAGTGTCTTTTTGTACTCTGTTTGTAAGGTCCCTAACTCAGTGGGGATCTGGGCTATTACTACAACTTCCATGCACTACAGTAATAAAAATAATAATACTGTGAAAGTTATTTAACATTGTGTCTTCTTGGGTGAACTCCATCTCTCCTCCGGAAGGTCCACTGGCCCTGAGAGAATAGAGTCACACATGAAGAGAAGAATGGTATGAGCAACTTCTGTGCTACTGATACCGCTCTGAGGATGCAGTATGTTTATTAGGATTATTATGTTATAATAATTAGGTATAAAAGGTAATGTGATCAAGTAAGTGAAGTTAATAACCTCCCTCCTTTCTGCCACCAAACATTGTCCTGGAGAAAACAGCACAATGCCTCCCTAGAGTACTATTTTGTTTTGCTACTGCCATGACTTCCATTTGTGTGTTTTTTTTTTTTTTTTTCATTTCTGGGAACCACCATTTGCCCATTTCTGGTTGCTGGTAATCTTTCTGCTTGTTTGAAAGTAGCCCTTATGAGATAGTGTGCTGGTCCTAGTCACCAAAGGCAGTATAAAAGAGGTCCTACAAAGGGAGGCATGCACTGCAGCTGTTGCTTCACATGCTGCTGTGATAAAAGGATTGGTGATCTAGAGTGGGCTAATCCATTATCCTGAGAAATGCTAGGATGGTATTGGTCATCATTACTTTAACTGTAAATTGCTATCCAGAATCAAAAGAAGTATCAGTGAGAGAGAAGCAAACACTGGCCCTGGATAGCTTTATGTCACTGATTTAAATGTCTGTGTCTGAACCTGCTTCTTTAGAAACAGTTTCACATTCCACACAGTTCCAAGAAACCCCAGAGAAAAGGAAAAGTGGCTGTAGAGTAAGCCTACATAATACCTGTAACTGGCATGTACTTGTGAAAGGGTCAGCTTCATCGGTGCTATGAAGCAGGTTTAAGCCAGGCTGTAGGTAATGCCTCTAAGCTACTTATTCTCTTGGGAAGTTTTGGAAAGACTCTCTAGGCACTTCTGCAATGGCAGAAAATTCCAGATGACACCACACTATGCCAAAACGTCAAAAAGCTACACTTTTAAATCTAAGTTATGGTTTAGCACCAAATTGCACTCAGGTGGCTTTATCTTCAGAAGATTCTCAGTGGTCTAGTTGGATATCACCTCATCAGAGAAATACCAGCTATTGAAAAGTCAAGCTCAGTTATCAGGAATAGCATCCAAGATAACACCTATAATTATTATCCTGTAATTAACTATACATCTTAGATATTCCACCATAATATCTAGCACTTAAGTAGTTTTGTATGAGTGACAATTTTTCAGTAGCAGTAAGTAAGACTTGAAGCCTAACTATGCATTGCTCTGCAATTTGCTGAATTATATACACAGGATGACTGAGTATTAAAATGCCTAACAATTTAGTAGTCATTTAGTAGGTTGTAGGAGTTTTGGTAGAACTTGACATTCACATCAGCCCTCTATTTCCCTAGCGGTCTATAAAGAAAAACATCTTGCTTTAAGGTCAGATGATTATGCCTTTGTGTTTGTGTCACTTTTTTTTCCTGTGGAAGTTCCTAGAGCATGTGCAAAATCAGATAGCTAACTCAACCACAGGTAATAAGGACACCTTTAGATGATACTCTCTGAGTTCCCATCATCCATAAATGCAGACACCGGAAGACTCTCTTTGCAGTAGAGGCAGGTAGGAGATATAGCACATCCAATTAAAAGAACAGGGCACCATTTAGGCAACCAGAATCAGGGACCCTTTTGATGCAAATCTCTACTGCATTACCAAAGGTAGGGCAGCAAAGCTGATTTACACCAACAGATGATTATCAGACATGAGTTAGAATTTTTTACCCAGACCATCTGTTACAAGGTCTTTATGCTTAAAGTTTCCCGGCGTTCTTTAATGACCAACAGTCAGTGTATTCACAGGTTTTATGCCTACTCCAAAAGGCAACACACTGTGAGTTTTGTAGGATACTTCTAACCTCATGCTGAACTGTTGAGTCATTACAGATTTGGCAGAGTTTTGATGCCTTTCACTGAATAACCAACAAACTTTCTTCAAGCAATATAACATTTCGTAGGACATCTACCATCCAAATACTTACCTATTTTATTAAAAAGTCTCTGATCAATTTCTGAGTTCTGCAGAATAAGACATATCAAGTTTCACTCATGAACAAAAAACGTGCATAAACAATTCAGTTCCAAACACTAAAAAAGTGGACTAAAATCTTATCTTTAGACCTATTGTGAAGTTTTTGAAGAGGTACCTTAATTTTATACTACCGGAGGCATTTTACTGTTTGGGATGTTTTCCATGTCAAGTTCTATGACAGATTTGAGCTGATGCACAAAAAAAGTTTGAAGTACACTTAATTCCATACAAAAAGAGTCATTACAGCTCTGGAGTGTCATGTCTTCCACATGGCACAACCGTAATATCCTGGGTTAGACTCTTAGAGATAACTACGATGAAGTGGACAGATTATCTTTCTATCCAGAGTGCCTCTGTAGATTTGCAAATCTGAGGAATCACTTTAAGTTACTGTAACACTACTTACAGGTAATTAGCACACCCTCTCCCCCTGTTTATTTTAGGCTCAGGGCACTGAGTGCAAAACTCCACAAGGATTTGGTATTTTACAAATTCTGGTAACCCAGATGAGTCATCAGGATGGTTGCAAATGGAGAGCAGGCATTGTAAATGCTCTGTGAACTGATTTGATTGGGTCAGTAAAAAAGCACCCCTGCAATCTGAAGACTTGTTCATGACTCGTACCAAATGGATCGATGGTGCCAGTTCACTGCTTGGTAGAAATGTGTCCAGTTACACTGTTATGGTCCTTATGGTTCATCTGGTGAGTGAATTTCACTTCTGCCTGAAGAGAATCAACCTGTCTGCAGACATGACACCCCTTTTGTGCTCAGTCATTGGCAGACGATGAACAGAACTCTCACGGATCTCTTCATTTTCTCTCCAACAGGTACTATAGATATTTTTATTGGAAGAGAGATGAATCTCATCTAACAAGATTTTTTTTTTTCAAATTTAATAAGGCATGGATGGGAGGCATCAGGTCATATAAGGGGAAGAATGGCCTTTCCCCCTTTGGCCCCCCTCCAGCTGTGTGATCTGACACCGAGGCTGAGACAAGTATTTTATGTGCCTTCCATCATTCTGCTTAACCCTCTGAAAACACATAAATGCTTTTCATGGAAGCTTAAGAGAAAACAATTAAGAAGCAGCCTGTGCCCAGAACAAAAACCCAGTACAAGGGTCTTTGCGTTCAAAGACTTCAGGACACTGGGACAAGCTTCATTACTTGAGGATTGTCATGGCCAATCCAGCTGTCTTGTCACTGACACAACATCTGAATTGGCAACACCTGGTAAACTGATCAGCAATCTCAATAAGGAAGATTGTGACCCAGCAAAGACAAAAATGGTTCATTTTCTCACACATAGCAGGATATTTGGGGCACATCAGCAAGGTAGTAAGTCAGTACAACTCCCATTAATGCTACATCTACTTTTACAATAAGGATTATTTTCCAGGTCTATCATTCCACAGCTTTGTGTTTAGGTCACACTGATTCCCTGGCCCATAAGGGAAAGAGCCATTGTCCTTTGTATCTTACTGAAGAATCCTCAGTGAATTTAATGGGGCAGAGCCGTGCTGGTGTTAAATCAACAGAGCACGATGACTCTGTACTAAAGAAAGTGTTCTGATGTGGGTGAGCTGGGAGGAGAGAGGAGGAGACAGACAGGGTAACCTCAAAAGCATGGGAAAAAATGACCCAAATAGTATAATTTTTTTCAGAATACTGACTGGTACCTGTTTTTCTCCCTAATGATTTAACTTTCTTTACACTTTTCATGGAGACAGAAAGGGAGATAGCAAGCACTTACGTGCCCTTTTCTGTATGCAAGGAGCAGTTTTCTGGAAAGCCATTAGGATGGTGCATGGCAGTGTGAGCATCCTGTGTTAATTTAAAAGCTCAGCTGGTGATCTCGAGGCAAACTTGAGGCCACTTCAAATAAAGTGTGAGCATGTGTATTTGTACAGTGAAAAAAGTCAGGGGTTTGTGTCAACAGCATTTCACTTGATAGACCCTGAACAACCTAAGTGCTGTGACCAGTCCCTATTGTGCCTTTAATTTCCTTGCTTTCTGTTTTCTTAGGAGAATTTTTCTTTTATTGAATATTATTTTTCAGTTCTAATTTTCAAAGGCCCTCACCGTGAGGAGCTTTTCTCTGCTAACACACTTGTGGGGGGCCTTTGGCTTTTATTTAACATTCCAGCTGGGTTTCTGGGGCATCACTTTCAGGGCAGAATCCCCCCAGGAATAACAAATAATCCATTTTGTTCCCTTTAACATTTGTTATATGCTTCCTTACTTTCAACCAAGCAGACACATTTAGTAACCATCACTGGCTACTCTGTCAGTAACTCCTCCACTCCCCCACTTCCAAACACAGAAAGTACAAAAAACAGACTTAGCTTCAGAGGTGGCAGTGGTGGGGGAGAACAACACGAGGAACGGTCAAGCCTGTTATTGCCAAAACACAAGAATTCAAACCAGTGCTCAATGAAAATAAACAGACTGTTGAAAAAGAAGGTGAAAAGTGAATCAAAGTTCTGCTGCCTCAGGGAAAATAATCTCACCATTTGCTTCACCATCTAAGCACTGAGGCAGGTGTGTTCATCCTTACTGAGAAGAGCACCGAAACATGCGCTTTGAGGTCAGCAGACATGCAACTTCACTAAAGGATTTCTTTGAACTGGGGCCTATACATTGCCTGTTAAGATAAAACTTTAAACATTTTTACTGTTTAATCACTTTTTCACTAGCCTTCTTAGGAGACAAAGCCCTCTGACACTTAACCCCTCCTATTTGTTGCTTATCCTGATTACCTATGGAAAACTCACCTGTGAGCCTGACTGTCCTCCCCATACCACACAAACAAGTTTCAGATGTCTAACCTGCCAATGTAATTCTGCTGTCTGACTGACAGTTTCCTTTTCTGCGCACCAAGAGTAACCCAAGTGCAGCTGCTGAAGGGTGAGGCAGTGTAAAACCAACAGAAAACCATGTAAAACAAGTGTAAATACGAGCTCCAGACTCTCTTTACCATTTTCACCCCATTTAGTCATCTGCACCACCACCTCATTAAATGCAAAGATTTAACACTGTTTCTGTGAGCTCTGCTCTGAATCACTTTGCAGAGATGCAAGTGACAAAATAAGCTATAAGGCTGTGAAAAAAATAATAATCAAGAAGTCTTGGTCTATTCCTGTTACGTGCTGCACACTACTCTTCTTTGGCAGAACCACTCTGATTTACAACTGGGTGAGTAAGACACTGTTGGAAAAGCAGCACATACGCTGGCAGGTGGTCACCCCTCTGCAGCTGATGGTGCAGCCTGCTCTCCAAACCTCTGCAGAAGCAGAAATCTGTGCTCAAAGGATGGAAGAATGCCCATTCTTTGGAACTGAAGTAAGAATTTGAGGTAAGTTGGTTAGTGTGCAGCTGACTCTCAACAGATGCATTTATTTGCAGAGTGATAACAGGGTTTGGGGAGATTCACCTGTGTTTTGCTACTCTGGTGTCTTTGGACACATGTTCACACCCTGCTTACAAGTGACACAGCTCTGGCAAGTCTGATGTGCCACACAATGCCTTTGTGTGGCATGTGTGGTAGCGGCATGGATGGCATAAGGGTATGGTAGGACAAGGTGCCATTCTTCCACATTTCCCCAGCTACACCCTCTATTTCTAGCTGTCAATTCTGAGGTAAAGCAGATGGAGGGCATTTTTCTGTGTTTTTTGGACACCCAGTAATGTTTGATAAACTTCTGGAAGCATGGACCTCTCTTGACCTACGCATATGAGCAGATCAGATTAGCTCTAAAGGCTTGTGCAGACAGATTAACCTGCCCATGCCCAGCGAGATGTACCCAGTGGACACAGAATTTCACCAGTGGTGTGGAAAGAGAGGAAAGTTTTATATTTATCTCCAGGAAAAACAAAAAAACCCCCAGAATATTTTGGCTGTGGTGATAGAAGGGCACTTGCTAAGCCTCTGCTAAAGCAATGCAGCAGGGCAGCCCCTGCATGCAGGGAATACAGCTCCTCTTGCTTTGGAGAGCCAGGTTCTGCAAGCTTTTGCTTCCTGATGATCTTTCTGCAGCAACCCTTAATAACAGATTTCTGCTGCTTTCACATCATGCTATACACAGAAACGTGGTTTATTTGTGATCAGTTGAATTACAGTTTATATTGGCTGTATCAAAATCAGGTGGAAGCTTTTAACATCCAGGTGTGGGTGTCTGACCTGAAAGCAATGAAAAAAGAAACAAAAAAAGCCTACCTGCATCATCAAGTTGGTGTGTAAAAATAAAACCAGTAGGTAGGGAACATTGCTCACGGCGGATGATCACAAAAACATGCCAGCATCAAGTGCTGTGTTGTGCTGATGTCCCTAAGAAGCATGATGTCAGTGGACACAGCTGAAGAACTGTAATTGCTTGATTTTCCTCAAGCTTTGGCTTGTACTACCAAAAAAAAAAAACCAACAAAAACCAACCAACCAAACAAACCACAAACAAACAAACAAACCACAACAAAAAAACCAACAAAAAACCCCAAAACAAAACAGAAAAACCCAACAACAACTTCATTGAGTGTGGGGTATATTTGGGTCTGAAAAGCCTGACTTCTAGAACAGCCTCCAACTGAAGCAAAATCATAAATCCCGTAAATGCATTTCACTTCATGGAGCCCAAATGCCTTCAAGGAACCATTTGATATTCGTGGCATTTAGCTGACAAGTGTTGTAAACAAATACTTAAACGAAGATGAGGTAATCTTAAACAAAATATGTTGCTGATCACCACCCCCCAACAAAGTCATCTTAAGTTCATCTTATTTGTATAAAATCTCACCCAAAATTATTTGAAAGTTTTGTGTACCCATCCAAGAAGAGCTGCTCAGAAATTCTGGGCGGGATACCCATCTTTGGACAGGGCCTCCATATCTCCTTCTCAGAGCACAGACTTTGAAAAACTAGGATAAAGGCAGTGATCTTACTTGGCATAAAATATCAGGTGAGCTGGTCTTTGGGATTTTCTTAATTTTTTAATCAGGTTGTTTTTATTTCCCTACTTTCCCCTTAAAGCCTTGCTTTGTTGCTGCCTGAGCTAGAAATCCATAAAGTTTTCTCATCAACACTGCATTGCAGGAAGTAACTCTTTCTTCTTTCATGACAAAAAGCCTTTAAGTTTTTCCCTGGGAACCCTATTTGTAGCAGATACCTTGGCAACAGACAGTGCCTTGGTCTGATCCTTATAAGGTTTTAATCAGAATGATTTTTGAAAACATGGATTAAGCTCCATCTATGCTATAAAGAAACCATTTTTCATTAAGCCATTTTCAACAAAACAGCATTCACACAGGACACTAAATCATGCAAACAGAATATAAATCACTTAAAGGTTCTATAAATCATGTTGGTCACTGATAAAAAAAAAAGATTAAAGTATTCATTTAAAAAATGAACTAAACAAAATAAAAAAAGCACTTCCTGCATTTCCACTGCCCAGTGCAGCCTCATTTAACTGGGTTGAAACTTACATAAGGCAGGAGGTTTTCAAAGCTGAGGTAAAAATTGCTAGAAGTGGTCAGGAATTTTTGGACTAAAAGTTTCTTCTCCCTCCACATACAATGAAAAAACCCAGTCATCTGTCAAAACTGAAATTGATTGAGAGCAATGGTTTGATCTCAACAAGTCTCTCAGCTTTAAAAAAATGCAGAAGGACCATTGAATGATGAAGGACGGCTATTTTGACATTTTTGAAAGTGAAAAGTTTTGTTTTCTAATTGAAGGAAACAAGCAAAAACCCCATGTTCCTTTTGTTCTAAAAAGAGGTAACTGCTTAGAAAGGTCACAATCAAAATAAACTCTTTGAACATTATTAAAGTAAAATATTTAGTTTGGCCCCATCTTGATTTTATTTTGAAGATTTTCATCCAAGTTTTAAAAGGACCTTTCCTCCCTGGGGGGGCATAGGAAAAACACTGGAATTCTTGAAAACCCTGACAGGGTGAGGAAGCTCACCCCCATCCAGGTTCAGTAGTTGCCTCTCTTGTTCCAATTTCACTGGAGGGGTATTTTGACTTGCTTTAGCATGGCTGAAAAGTAGAAAGAAAGTTACTGGCAGACTTAAATTCTCAAGAGACATACAGGTAAGATCCCAAAATCATATCCTCAGTTTCGATCAACCAGAGTAGCAGCTGGGCTGGTCTTGGGATGAGGGTTTATCTTAGAGCTATGACATACTGGCACAAGTATCTGCTCTGCTAATAAATGGGGACCTAGGTCTAAATGCAAATGTGAACTAAATTGGCAACAATTCTACCTGCGTTGGCCACTGGTTGGCTAAGCCAGTGGTTTTATTTTTTTCTCATTAATGTACCTTCTGAATCAATTTTAAAGAGAAACTAACAAGTCAGCCATTGATTTACCATGGGGCCCATTAGCAGCAGGCATTTAAAACTGCAGACCATTTACTTTACCTGTATCAACCAGCCCTGCTGGTATCAATCACCATAACATCACAGACATCAGCAGGGTTGCACAGATTTATATGATCTGAGGGTCTGCCTTCTTACCTTTACCGAGGTATTTGCAGTAATTCAGCCTTGATTCTGAGAGTGGTTACTTGCAGCTGGACCCCTTTGCAGAGCCCCCGTGAAATAAAATTAGGTGAAGCAATTTCTAAGGCAATTTCAGGCCATTAACATGACAAAAAGTGATTAACATTGTTTGTGTGATTTACTGCCCTGGCTAAGCACTGTTTGGTTAAAAATGACTTAGTAAAAAATGCTTTTACACGCAAGGAGGGAGAAGACTTAATCTATGCTTTCAGAAACACTGATTTTAGCCAAATATGGAGGGTAAGATACAGGCACCGCTCATTACCAAAGTAGTGGCGCAAAGTATTCCTCTAAAAAGAAACACAGGTCTAATTTCAGGTCTAGCCCTGAAACCACCCATAAAATGTGATGTAGTGTCAGAGCATTCCTAAGAAAAACCCTCCATTTCTGCAGTGAAGTTTCATTCTTATGGGAGGCAGTTTGCAATATAGAAGCAGACCCACATCCAACAATTTGTGGAATCTCTGCAGCATATCACAAACTTCCCCCTTCTCTGCTCCAGCTGTCTGCCCTCCTCTGCTTTTCCAAAGTGAGGAAACTTACTTTGAAGCATATCTACGTTAATCACAGGATCACAGAATTGCAGAAAATTCTGAGTTGGAAGGGACCCATAAGGATCATCAAATCCAGCTCTTCAGTGAATGGCCCATATGGGGATTGAATCCACGACCTTGTCTCCCTACCAAAGCAAAGCAAATGCTTAAAGTGTCAGAGGCAACATTTGCAATGCTCTCCAATCCAAATACTGTTTTCTGACAATGTTCCTCTGTCACTGTTTCTTAAATAGGTTCAAGAGGGGTGTGCAGAAGAACCCTTGGAAAGCTGCTTTTAATTGCTTAGGTTGTGTACTGAATTAAAAACCATCTAATTCAACAATTCTCTGGCCGAGATTTGTTTGCTCCCACTGCCAGATGCAACTTAGTGGCACCTGCTCACCTTCTGATTTGGAACTGAGCTGGCAACACCTGTTCTGATTTAATTTGATGAAGGTAAATCACTGCACGTCCCCTAGCAGCAAGGATCCATTATCGGTAACTACATTATCTGCAGCACACTAAACATTTGCTCGGAACACACTTACAGGAAGATAAGCAAAATAATAGGAAGCATCTCAGGAAGCAGTTGCCAATCTAAATTTCTGCCTCTCCAGGAGCACCTAGCTGTGTGGGTGGGAGGGAGGAAAAGTGAGTTTACCATCAGGCTTTTGAAACCCGTAGATGAATGCAGATAGTACAACTGCATTAATGGATGAGGACCTATAGGTCGACTCAAGAGGACATCTACAGGAGGTGGAGGACTTATTTTGGACTGCAAGAAAAAAATATCCTTAACGATTGCAGTTGTAAGAGAGAGCTGGTATGGTTTATGAAGGTGGGATTTCTAGCCAGAGCTGCATACGTGGAAACAGGAAGTGGTTGCTTTGGGTTCTGGGCCTTCTGGGGCACTAAGCTGTGCTGCTCACTGGTTTTGCATCACTGGGTTGCAGGACCATTGTGATCTCTTGGCTGCTGCTGGGATTCTTGTTGCGATTTGAGGAATTCATAAAACATCATGAGGGAAATAAAACCCCTTTTTGGTAGTGTAGGAAAATAGATCCGAAAGGTCCTCTGAAAGGAAATGCAGACTGCATGTGAAGAGCACAGGCACAACTTTAGAAGAGATTTCCTTTTTGAGTTTCCCAAAGTCTGCAACAACACACAGCCAATGCATTAATAAGCAGACTAGGGATTGCCTTCTCCAAACTAAGCTAATTTCCCAGCCACAAACTACTCAGTGCACTGATGCTTTTTCTCTTCCTCACATCTCCTAGCCCGAGGAACACTCAAGTCCTTTTCAGAGCCAAGTACATCACAGTTCTTATCTTTACCAGCAAACTCTGCCTCATATTCTGTTTCAAACCCCATCCCAAGATCAGACAACAGACCTAAAACGTACAAAGCAGAGATGTCCATCAGAGATATGTCTCTCTGGGGAGCTCAGTATAGCATCCACAGGCACGCTGCACTGCTGGCCCTTATCATTATCCCTAGGCATTAATTTTACTCCTGTTTCCACAGCAGCCTCAAAGCCATTCATCTGCATCAGGAAATACGGGAGACAGTGACATTTTGCTTGCTCTTCACTATGTCCCATTTGACTCAGCCACCACCCTCTTCTTTTTTCTTTTTTTATTTTGGCCTAACGTTGCAAAGCTCAACAGTGACATTGCAACTAAACATAGCTCACCTAAGGAGAGAACTAGCTCAGAGCATTAAGAGAGAGGAAAAGCTTGCATCAGCTTTTGCTCAGGCACAGCAGCTGACATATGGAACAATGCAACAAGCACCAAAACCTAGACCTATTTGGCAGTGACCTGCACACCTGCTGGAGTAAGAACTGGGGCCTTAAGGCACAGTCCAAAATGAGTTAGTCTGAATGAGAAAAAGCAAATTTGCGGTTCTGTCTTACGGTGCATCCATCTGTGGCACAGCTAATATTGGGAATGGGGTAGTACCTTTATAAGACCCTATGTTATATAACAGAACTACAGAATTATATTGTGGGATTTTCTAATGCTGGAATAAGTTCACTTTGTGCTCAAGTCAAAAAGTTAAAAAGTTTGAGGGTTTCATTTTTTTTCTGTGTGTGTGTTCTCTTTTGTTTTGTTTTGTTTTGTTTTGTTTTTATTTTTTAGTTTATTTTATTAATATTTCCTCCTAGCTAGTAGTCCAAAGATTCATTCTGGGGTCTAACAAAAGTCAAACCCAAACACTTTGTTCTATGTTTCTAGCAAAAAATGTCACTTAAACAAAACCTTCCCCTAAGAAACACCAGACTGAAACAGTGGGTTTGGGAACTGGGGAGTAGAAAGAAAAAATTTAGTTGTAAAGGAATGAGGATTAGGATTTAACAGTGGCCTAAAGGTGCAGAGTTAAAGAGTGGAAAAATCAAGGTAATGCATCTGAGCAGCATGGAAGAGGATTATGAATAAGGAACATATTTTTGCCACAATGAATTTAAGTGACTGCCAACAGTATCTGGAAAGGCAGACACTAGGGAAGCAGGCAGAGGTGGGAAAGTAATTTGAAATGCATTGCCATAGAGATCTGAGATGCACCGATGCAGCGATAACACAAAGCTGATGCGAATGAAGGGCTGTTGCAATACCAATGGAGAGCAAGAGCAAAGGACTGCCACTGAAGAGGAGGAGTTGAGAGAAGGATAGGCTGAAAAAAGGGGAAAAGGCTGAAGGAGGACAGAGATTTGAGAAGCAAAAGGTATCTGTCAGTACTGAAACTGGTTAAGAAGTTCAAGGATGAAATAACCCGAACAGGTTGACCTCAGAGCACATATATATAAAGGGAGCTGATTTATCCTGGCTCATATCACCAGGAGATATAATTCAGTCACAAGCTTTTCATCACAAAAGGGCTGGTACTGTAACATATATTTTCCAATTATCATGTATGATTGAAAGACAAGTAACACTTCCATGCTGAAACCAGTAGTCCGAGTGTTACCCCATTCTTCTCTGAAATTGTAGCTCTCTTTCTCATGCAATTAAGTTGACTGGCTTGTGGTTTCTCCAGGGTGGTTTGGGTTTTTTTCTTTCTTTCTTCTTTATTTGGAAAAAAACGCCACTGACTTTGACAGCGTGACTCAAGCTGGTTCCTCTTCTCTCTGAAAGTCTTGGACTATTTCCCTGAGACACCAGTTCACACTGGAAAGTACATACTGACTCAAAGCAGGATAAGACAGCAGCTGAGGAAGCACAGGAAGCCATCGGGAACTTCACAGCTAGGTCCTAGAAGCAGGGAGAGGTAAGGAGAGTTGCTCCTTTCAACAGCATCTAGTCACTTGAAAGATACAGAAATTTCCAGCATTGGGAACAATGGGTTCCTGGAGGTGAACAATTCGTATCAGACAGAAAGAATTCAGGAATAAGAGGATAATTTCTTTTGGGAGATGTTTTCAATCAATTTGGTCCAACTCCATAAAACCCAGGAAGCTGTCTTCCTCTGCAACAAGTATGTGTCACACCAAATCAGTCAGAGCTAAGACCAAGTAAGAAGTTTCGCTGCTAGGAGAAATACCCTGTGTTGAGAAGTCAGCTTACTTTTAGGCCTCAAAGAACAGCAAAAAAACATAACTTTGTAGTGAACTTGGCCAATACATTGGGTTGTTAGCCTAATTCAGGAACACCCAAGTCAGGTTTCAAGCCAATTTTGGTTGTAATCCCTGCTACTTGAAGTCAACAGGAAGAAAAGAGAACAAAGATTCTGCCATCTGATGGAAAGAGAGAAGAAAACCCAGAGGACTAAAAAGTAAAGGTCACTGGTGACTATGTAAAACCCAACTCGGAAATGTGAAAGTTCACAGTCACTTCAGGAGACCATGCAGAAAATCCCTGGAGTAATCCACTGAATAAAGTGTGCTCATCATCATTTCTCTGTCTTACACATACATATGCACGACTATGCAGGCTAATACAGGTTTGTAGATATACACACTCCTGGGATCAAAACAGGTACAAATGGTAGCAAACCCTTAATTCTTCAATGCAGCAGAGTGTCCGTGTGCAATGTCAAGCT
This sequence comes from Oxyruncus cristatus, assembly GCA_013399855.1. Taxonomy (NCBI): domain Eukaryota; kingdom Metazoa; phylum Chordata; class Aves; order Passeriformes; family Cotingidae; genus Oxyruncus; species Oxyruncus cristatus. Next base: position 40,617 of record VXAY01007069.1, read on the forward strand.
ACAGCGCCTGTCAGTGAAGTGCTGTTCAGACAGTGAGACCTTATAAATAGCATTGTCTGCTGCAGAGGGCCTTAGGGAAGAACCCATCACTTGGGAGTGCAGAGTCACTGGTGTTATCAGTAACACCAAACACTCAGAGAGGACAGAGTGTTTCCCTGTCCTTCTCAGAGATGTATGAAGGTGAGCAACCATAGTATCACCTTACAGAGGTGGAATTACTCACAAATGTTGCCACATAGGAAATCACTGGTATATCTGGATAAGAGGCAGGTCTAATTCACTAGGTCATGTGTTCTATAGATCCGTCAGGCTTTGCCTCATGAGTTTGTAAAGACAAGCATGGTGCAGAGTCTGGAACACCACCGCAGTGTTCTCAGTGATTACAAAAAGGGGGTACACATTTTCATTCAGTTACACTCTGTTACCTTCAGTGACGCTGGGACACTGGGTAAAAGACTGTTGTGCTGACTACCTTCTCCAAAACAAACACTTGAAAGACCCTGGAAAAGCTGCAATGGAAGTGTCTCATGGAAGACTATGATATCCCATATTATAAATACATAATTTCATAGTAATCACATATATTACATAATAAAAATCCCTTCCACACGAGGTAAAGAAAGTTATTCCTGTTACCAAGTGCTGAAGTCTGATTTGAGTTTTTACAACACAGTACTCTCCAGAGTGAGCAAAATCAGTCTGGCTTTCTACAGAATACAATTATAGGCTTCAAGCAAAAGAGTCTGACAAAGGATTCAACTGTGTGTCTTTGTAAATTATACTCTGAGGTTTACATTCTTCTCCCTTTTTGATGTAGTGAGGGGGAAGAGGCGATTGCATAGAATGGGCCTCAAAGAAAACATTTTCTCAGTTAAAAAAAAGCAATTCAAGAAAGAGTTGCATATGATTCAGAGACCAGGTACACATAGAGTTGAAAAGTGGCAGGCAAAAAATTGGAGAGATTTAGGGAACTGCAAGAGAATGATCCAGCTATTTTTGTGGGCTCCAGCCAGCATGGTACAATGTGCTCTGGAGATGAGAGTGCATGTGTCTGCTTCCTAATGACTGCATTTGATTTTGCAGCTGATAGAATAGAAACAGATGCAGCCACCAAGGGGCTGGGCCACTGCACAGGCTGACAGAACTTACAATATTAATATATCTAAATGGAGAATTCTGCTCATTCAGCATAATCATAATTTTCTTGATTACTTCTGTCACTGTCCAGGTTTTGCTTACCAGTTTTGCTTCTTTTAATTGCGCTCACTCTTCTCTGCCCCAGCCTGACCTGGCTATCTTTGGAGGATGAACACCTCTAGATCTTTTTTTGCATTTATACCATGAAGCCTAACAAGCATCTTCATTAAAAATCTAAGACGTCATTAAAGTATTGTTTCTCATATTGCCAATTGTAATGGGGAACACAAAATGTATATTGCATTACCTAGTTTTTCATTTGATTTCCCTGTGGCAAGCGGGAGAGGATAGGCAAGTGAGGAAAGCAACCATATCAATAAACAGAAGCTTTTTTTTTCATACTGGGTGGTCTTCAGATACCTGCTTCGTGTTTCTAGTGATGTGTTCTCTCCAGCCTTCTAATACTGATAGTGTAGAAATTATACCCTCATCATCCAAACAATCTATTTTATTCTCCAGCCATAAATTATTGTTCCATCAGATGCGACCCTCATTTAGATATGTCTCAACCTTTACACTCACATCCCCAGCCTTTATCAATGCTATTCTAAAGGGCAGGCATATTCGATTTAATAGTCTTTACTTCTCCCTTCATTTTTCTGTCTTTTGTGACTTAAACAATCAATCTTCTCCCTTTTCTCCCACTTTTTTACCTGAGAAGTTCTATTTTTATTCCTGCTCCTTCCTGTGTCTACTTTGTCTCTAACAACCTGTCAGCAAATAGCATTTTCAGCATTGACACAGCTCTTTCCCTTCTGATGGCAGACCAAAGGCATGAGTGTGACTTAGCTCTGCCCTGGAGTCAGGGGAAAGGGGATTGCCCCCAGGGTAGTGACCACGAAAGAGATAAACTACTCAGAGGAACTGTGACTGCTGCTCTTTCACCAGAGCTTCGGGATGCCACCCTGAATCCCAGCTACTTCATCCACAGAGCTATCCCTGCATTTGTGTGTCCGTCAGCTGGTTAGATGACGCTGCAGAATGACAGGTTAAGATGTAGGTTAGGATGACTTTTACAGCATGGCAGTAATGCCTCCCCCTTCTGATACTTGCTCGCACACACATAAATTTAATTTGTTTCCCAAATGCCCCTGTGAGTAGGGAACTATTGCTGCTGATCATGAGAAACAGGATCCTGAGCTATTCCCCAATTTAAAGCCCATCATGGCACAAGTGGCAGAGGCCAGCTGAGGTCCTTGCAGCTTGCTGGAAATGAGACAATGCTCACCTCTAATCCCACCTCCCTCTTCTCTCTGGCCTTATGCACAAAATGACACATAGAGAAACTCCTCAGGGCTCTGAAATGCTGAATGGCTCTTCCTGTTCTGGCCACCCTTACTCTGTGTCAGGGTGAGCCAGTACAGCACTGAGTGATGGAGAGCTTTTTCTTTCATAAGAATGTATCGAAGACACTGCTCGGATGAAAAGTTGAGAAATATGGATTCATCCCCTCCGTCTTTTGTTTGTACTTTCTTCCCCCAACAAAAAAGGGTCATTTTTGCAGCCTTTGCAGTCAGTAGGGGTTTTATTGTGGAGTTCATCAGTCACAGTATGGCTTATAAATACAAAATGCCAGCACAGATCTGTCAAGTCTCTTCCTTGCTGCATGACACTTACCTCTCTGTTCCCTCCCTGCCAGTCCCCTGCTTTTCTATTCTCCTGTGTCTCCAGGCCAGCAATTCACTTATTGCCAGTGCTGTGCCAAAACACTTCTCCAAGTGCACCTTCCCTCCGTGCCAGCTTTGCCTGGTATCACCCTGACTGCCCTGCCATTCCCTGTGCAAGGGGCATTGGGAGGGGTTCACACCACCCAGCACATGCTGCTGGAGGCAGGGAGGGGGAGAACCTGATCCCAGAGGACTCCCCAGGCTGTACCCCACCTTCTGGGCAGCAAACAATATGTCAGGCTTCCTGTGAGTTAAATCCACACAGAGTATCTCGAGACTCACAATGATGCCCCCTGACAAGGACCAGCTGCTTCCTAGTCCCTGGCCTCAGTCTATAGGGTGAAAGAAGGGGGCTGTGCTACCTCACGTGGGCAAGGCTGCCCCATGCATTCCATGCCAAGGAGTCATCAGACATCAGAGCAAAGCCTGTCGAGGACCACATCTTCCAGAACACTGATAGTTTGTGCTTCAGAGTGCTCCAGAGGAGGGTGTTTCAGCAGAAACTCTTGTGCAGCTCCACAATACGTTATAGAACTTTAATTTTATTTGGACAATGGTTGTTTCCATGAGTGGGTGCAACCTGGGTGAGAACGTGGAAATTCCTTTCCTCCACCAGCCTCTGCTCTTCTGGGTCATGTCACAGGCCATGGAGTGGGATGCAGTGCGATGAAGAGGGAGAATGACCCCTTGCTTGGCTGTTGTGTGGCTGCACAGCCTACATCTGGCTTCACACATCTGGGAACAAGCAGCAGAGAGAAACCTCTCCCCATATTTGCACAAGTGCTGTTGCAGGAGGCAGTGGCTAAATAAAGTGCCTGAAGCTCTCACAGTTCACCCTTTTCTACCACTTTTTCTCTTCTCTTCCCCAGATAAACCTACACCTGATTTATGCAAAACTAGGAAAGCATAGAAGTCAAAATGCAAAAGCACAGCCAGGTTTTTCATGGAGGATCGTCCTGGTCCTTTGGAAACCTGTAGTTAATGTAAAAACCCCACTCTCCTCTCACTGTCCACCTTCCTAGATCAAACGTCACAAAGTTTCAATTTATTTCCAAACTAACTTTTTTCTGGGTAAGCCTGTCTTGCTGAGATCGTGTAGTACAGCAAGCACTTCTTTTAAATACCTGATCACAGCCACTCCAAGCCAACGTGGGATCCTCTGTCACATCAATGTACTGGAAATTTGGAACGGGACAACAGTTGCTATGTGTGATTCCCTCTGACCCACTCCTGTGCTATGCCATTTTACATAGAAAAGGTATGTGCCAAGGAGAGGGGATGTCAGGCAACATAGAAATGGTTACACAGAAGTTTAAACAGGAAAATGTGCTCCTGCTGATGAGGATATATAAAACATGGAGAGGCCATTGACCTCTAAAGGAGACAAGAAAAGCCGGTTGAACGATCAGAGTGTATCTTGGGAAACTTCCCAGAAGTTTCATTCGTGTTCCACTCATCTCAGACCCTTAGCAAATCCAACTTAAAGATGTTAAATACCTTAAAAACTAGGACTCAAGTACTTCCAAAAATACCTTTCTACCACGTTCTCCTTAAGGCAAGATATTACTGACAATAGATTTCACATGCTAAAAACAAAGTTCTGCTTTTCTGTCCCACTCCCATTCAATTCAGACACCTCCACTTCCCAGGGGATGCAAACAGCTCCTCTTCCGCCAGGAATATCTGAACTGAAAAAGCTCTCTTGTCTCACCACAGGCTTTAGGTAATGATCCCACCCTCACCAACTTCAAAAGCTTCTGCTTATGACTTCTAGAATGAGAAGCTGGTTTTCATGTTTAAGTCTAACAAACCTATATTTTTCTGTAAAAGTAAAGACATGTAGCCACCATTTGGTAGTTACATGACCCTGCAAATAAATTCATGTAACTAAATCTATCGGGATTACCAAGCCATCCATAAAATGATGGCCTGAAACTGACTGCAAAAGTTTCCAAGATCAGAGAAAGTACATTTCTCTTATTCTTATTTGGACCTCCATGTATACATCAGTAGAAGATTAGCTTATACATCATATATCGTGTTTGATTTCTTTTACAAAAAGGAAAAAAAAACCAAATCATTTAAATATTTTTTCATCCGTTAAAGGGATTTCTTTTTATAGTGCAAATAATTAAGTATTAAAGATGTAGTGATCTATTTGATATAGAGAGAATAAAAGATTTGAAGAATTTTAAATAAGAAAAATAAACCCTATAAGAACAGACTACTGTACACTTTTGAAATTTTTGAAATTTAAGGCTGATATTTTAGCTCTATCCCTACAAAGTCTTCCAATTAATAGATATGCATATTTATGTAATTTAAATTAGCTATTTTCATTTTCTCATTCTATGAATATAAGAGACAATTATGAAAGAGGGGGGATTAAAAATTATGAAAATAAGACTCAGAATCACAGAATTATAGAATTCTTAGGGTTATCTCTGGAGATTATCTAGTCCAGCCCCCCACCAAGGCAAGGTCATGTATAGCAGGTAACGCAGGAACCCGCCCAGGTGAGTTGTCAATGTCTCCAGAGAGGGAGACTCCATGACCACCCTGGGCAGCCTGTTCCAGTGCTCTGCCACACTCATTCTAAAGAAGTTCTTCATTTTGAGGTGAAAATTTTTGCGTCCTGTCACTGGGCACCACCGAAAAGAGTCTGGCACCATCCTCTTGGCACCCACCTTTGAGATATTTATATGCATTAATGGGAGCCCCTCTCAGTCTTCTCCAGGCTAAACAGGCTCAGCTCCCGCAGTCTCTTCTCTAAGAGAAATGCTCCAGACCCCTCATCATCTTTGTGGCCTCCACTGGATCCTCTCCAGTAGCACCTTGTCTTTCTTGTACTCAGACTTGAAGTTTGTTCCTTAGTCCATATAAAGGGCTAAGACAAGTAAAATTTTGACAGATTATAGTGCACTGTATTTCTTCCTATTTCAGTAACAATAAAAAAGTGATTTGATGAAAAAAGACTATTTTCTCTACAGCTTCTTTGCAACTTTCTGCATAGCCTAATCACTTTTTTTTGTTATGTTATATAAAGGGGACTTGGACTTAACAGAAACGTAGTGAGAGACAAAAAAGCAGAATTTAGTATCTGCAGGTACCTGTTATAGCCATCAATTCAACCAATCACTTAAACATGCCTATTTCAGCACTGGCTGAAGCCCTACGGTGCTTAAGCATTTTTTAAACATTTTACTGCATTAAAACTAAGACTTAGTAACAACTCTGTTTTATTTTGGTTTGTTGCTGTTAATATTGATAAATGTACTTGTCGTTGCCTATAGTAACAGTGTGTTGCACCGTGGTCTTAAAAATTACTCCAAAACAAGAAAACCCACTGAAGTGCATTAGTATGCGCTTCTTAAATGGAGCTACATAAATATCCTGATTCTTGCTAACTTCTTCAATGACACCACTCATTTGCATTTTTAGCTGCAATTTTACCAACTTCTTCTCACGCCTTCTCCTCACAACCTCCTTGGGATGCTGTGGGGATACCAGAAGCAGACTAGGACGGTACAAGAAGATGGTGGTTGTAGTCACGAGGCTGGAGCACAATGGTGGCCACCAAAGGAAAGGTGGCCATCAAAGCCATATGGTGGAGAGAGCAGCTGGGGGAGAGAAATGGTCTGAGAAACAGTTGTATAAAGTACTCACAGAACCAATAATACAAGCTTAGCTTCCCAAGCCACAAAGCTCAGGAGGGTTTGGCAGGCAAAATGCATAAAACCAGTCCTTACGGCAGGTCATCATGTGTAACATGCTGAAAGCTCCTCAGAGATGATTTATTTCCTCATCCATATTTTCTCTCATCCACATATCCATACACCAGATTTTTTGTGAGATAAATACATTTTCAGATAGGGGTAGTTTCAGGCTTTTCTCTGTACCTGCATTTTGCAAGATACCAGGTCAAGTGTGTGTCTGCTCTGCTCTCCCTCTCCCTCTCCCTTTTCTCTCACTCCTTGTTTAAGCTGGAGCTGCATCTGCTTCCAAAGGAAGGAGGCATATTTCAAATCTCCAGGAAACAGGAGACTATCATTGCTCTGGTTGTCTCCAAAATTCAGATAATTGATTAATGAACTTTTCCTCTCTGCTCATTTGCAGCAGCAGGAGGAGATGGAGGTAATTATGACACTTGTAACTGAAGGTTCAGTACAGTGTGGTTACAACAATCCAAAGCCTAGGATAAGGAATGCATATTACATGACATTTTTAAGAGTTTGCCAAACCTCAGAAATAAAGGGTATCAGCAACAAGTCCCTGCAAGCTGTGCTGTTTGTGGTCTTCTGCTTTCCACACCACAGTGCAGAAGCCACAGTAATAGACTCCCCAGACAATTCCTGCCATTGCCACTGAGCCTACCTGTGAGCTCAGCTTCATAGATACCGGAATATTGCCGTGTTTCTGATCAAGTCCTCTGCAGCACACGCTCAATCTTTCTGTCACCCATCTCATAGCAAAGGTTGGAAGCAGACAAAATGCTTTCAAATGCACTATTTGCAAGGTCAAGGTCACAGTGAGTTCATTTACATAAAAGCAAGCAAAGTTATCTTTGAGGGAGGGACTTCAGCTATAATAGGGGCCCCATTTTTTTGCTACTGATCCAAAGTCACTGTTTTACATACATGTGAGTACCTCTCATCAAACCTTCCTCCCTCCCCTCTTCTTTACAAAGAAAACAATGTGACGCTCTCACACAGAGCCATATTCCCCAGGGGCTGTGATTTACAGACCTCCCATCTTTGAGGGCTTACAAACCAACACCTCACTCTCCTCTGACAGTCACAAAAATCCAGTGACATGACAGAAATTGTTGCTTAACTCTCTGCCCTAGTGAGAAAGGGTACTTGAGCCCAAGTGCAGTAGCCAGAGGCACAGCTCTCCAACATCCAGGAAAAACATCCACTGGCCTTTATTTCCAGAGGGTGCTGTAACTTCAGTTTTTGTGCTCTGAAATCTCTGGCACTAAGGGGATTAAATCAAGCCTTAGCTTGTGGGTGCACTCGATTCATTCAGTAATCAATCACCCTAAAACATATCAAGCAAAAAAGAAGGTGTAATTTGTAACAAAGAGCAGAAGAAAGGGAAACAAAATCAATATTAGAATATAACCTAGTATGGGCAAGAGTTTCTAGCACAGGATTACAAATGGGATAAATACAAACAATTAGAAAACAATTACACAAAAAAGTTAAATGATCCTTGGATGATCTATGTCAAAACAACTTCTGTACAGAAAGGCAAAAGCCAAACATGAGCAAACAGAAACGAACGGGAGAGAACAGGAATGTTTGTGTTTTGCTTTAAAACCATCTTCCCAAAATTTTAAACCACCTATAAATAACCATATAAAATATATATAACCATATAAATATATATAACCATATAAAAACCCACTAAAGTGTACATAAAACCACTACTTATTTGTTCAATGTATTTCAACGGTTTTAAAATTCTTCCTTGCAGCTTTAGAAATATGATACTTTCCAAAGGAAGAGGTTGCCAGACCTGTTGCTTGGGACAAAGAAACAATTTTTTTCAGTGGGATACTGACTCTCCTATCGGGTGAGGTAATCTTTGCAACTTTTCCTATGAAGAACATCTGAAAATCCGCAATTTCCTTTTTTTTTTTTTTTTTGTATGTGTTATTTTTCTCATTTCAATTAATTATCTAGAAGCACAATCAACTTAGCAGGGTGCCTTCAAAAGTTCCTACACTGCAGTGCTATACCACCGAGCAGAGAGTTTAACTAGATGATTTTATTAGGGAGCCAATTAACACTTATATCCCCCAAAAAGCAACTAATCCATCTTCTTATTTCACCATTCTGAGCAAACTCTACATTACGAGTCTGCAGTCAACACCCTCTTACACATCATGGATCCATGACCAGAAAAGACTTTTTTGAAGACATGTAATCCTGATTTTGAAGAAGTATTGTTTGCCTGTTCATGGGAAAGAAGCCATACCCTGTTCTACTCCTTACCAATAAGTAGGGAACAAATGAGAGAAGATAAATTAGAGTGCAGCTTCAAATAAGTGACTGTGAGTAATGACACTTCAAGTGAGTGTCTTGAAGTGAGACTGGGGATGAGTTTGCTGCCTATTAGAGGGGATACAGTCTGAACCACTCTGGACAAAAAAACAGGACAGAAGAGATGAAAGAAAGAGAAGGTATTTCAAAGGAAAATGCTGCCTTTTGTTAAAGAAGGAAAAAAAAACCAACAAACCCAAAACAAAACAAAAAAACACAGAAAACCACATAGTACAAAGTCAGAAAATTTTGTAGGGTGCAATTTTTAGTAATACTGCACCATTTACCACCTTGAGCTGGCACTGGACTTCTTTTCTATTTCCTTAAATCCACATTTTCTGTCCACTACCAGCTAGAATGGAATTTTTTTTCATACAGGTTTTATGTCTGTCATCTGTATAATTCTGCTCTGACCTAATGTGTCTGCACGGGGATTGCACTAAGATGGTATTAGATGGCAGAAAATTAAGTTTCCAAGAAGCAGAAATAGAAAAAAAAATTCAATTTGGTGGAAACTGAAATGGAGAAATAGAAGTAAGAAGTGGTATGAAGGCATAAATTTATCAAGAAGGCACAACCAATATTAGCTTGACCTGGAGGAGTGAATGACCTTGGAGTTTAGCCTCTCACCAATTTACAGAGATGCTGTCTTTGTCTTCCCCCACTTCTGTCTTCTAATCTGTAGCTTTGTAGAATCATGTAGAATCTGGAGGGTGCCCACATGTGATATCTCAATCCCATCTTTCCAGAAATAGTCTCCTCTCCACAGTGTCCTTCAACTTCTTCCCTGTAACGACTTCTGTGCAGCGCAGGTATTTGCAAACTGGCAAATTGCTGCTTTTGAGCTACAAAACCCAAAGGTCTGAAAAGAATTAACCAGGGCAGGAATGAAGCAAGAAATAGAAGAAGTGTGTTTAAACTGAGAGGTGCATAGAAAAGTTGAGAAAAATGAGTTTTTACAAGATATTGTATGGGAAAGCAAGTATGTCGATAAATTAAAAGGAAGGAGAGACTCAATAATAGCTCTTAAAGGACAGATTTTCAATTTCTGCTTTAGGAGACATGCTGCAGAAAACTATTGCACAGAGGCAAAAATAGCTGAACAGTCTGAAAAATACTTTCCAACCTCTGGCAAGGTGACGAACTGCTGATAAATGGTCTCCAGCTCGAAAATGGTGCACTCCAAATTTGGAGTCCCCCAAACCTTAAAGAAGGGGAAGGGGAATATCTAAGCCCAGATTTCTTTCTTCACCTTTAGAACAAAAATCTGTAAAGCCAGGCTTTGACTTCAAAGAATAGCCCCTTTATCAGCAACCACAAGATATATGCAAGTAACCCAACTGGTTAGATGGCACTCTGTGAAACCAGTTATCCAGGATTGATTGTAAATAGAAAGAGATTGGCACTGCCAGAAGACACATTGTCCCACTTCAATAAAAATGCACCTGCAGGAAGAAAGTCATCCCATGCTGCCTAATACCCGAGGCCCAGGTGGTTAGCTTAGATAAGACACATTTAAACATGTCATTTCTTCGCCCTCCAAAAGCTGTCCCATCTTTTCTTGGGATTCGGCCTTATTTTTCTGTAGGTCTAAGTTTTGTCTTTATAATGAAATAAAAAGCAGTGAAGCTAAGTACACTTTGGTTTTGCTGGGAAAGATTCACACAGCATGAAGCAGACACAAAGCAGGCAGCAGTATCAATGCATGGCCAGAAAGATGGGGAGCAATGGTTTTAGACCCAGCTCTTGGGACAGAGCTGGTACAGAGCAGACACGAATGAGAAACCCCATAAACCCTCATTATCTTATGGAGAGGGGCTGACATGAAGCAGCAGAGGACTGGGAAAACTAGGGCACAGTAGGTTTAGGCACTGACATTATCTGGCTCTTGCTGCAAGGGAAAAGTGGAAGACAGGCAAATCCCACTGCCTTAGCTGCTGGAGGTTTCAGAATCATGTGAAGCCAGCCTTTGGCAGCCCCCTTTCCTCTTTCCCCTCTTCCCACCTCATGATTTACTTTCTGATAGTATCATGAGAATTACTGCTATCCCTTTACCTAGATTAGGTTTAGCTGTATCTGAATTTTGCATGTTATTTACTGATGACCTTCACTTCAGAAGGTATCTGCCTTTTGTAGCCTTGCTGTGTAAAGACTGACAGCTACCTTCATCAGAGGATAATTTCCAAATGAGGAAAGTATCCACGTGGGACTGTCAGAAGCACTGAATTGATTTGTGCCTGCACCACAGGTCAGATTTCAACCCATTTTTCTTGAAGACAAACTAGACTGATTTATCCTCAGGGGCCTTGCCCTCCACTCCTTACAAGCCTCAAAACCCAGAAAGAAATGATGTATGTTCATTTAGTGCACCCGTATCATGTGAGGGCAATTGATTCAATTACATTATAGCTACTGGAAACAAAACAGCCATATGGTGAGCTTTCCACCCTGAGGTAAAGGATGCTGCACAGTCACAGATCTGAAGTGGGAGTTAGCTCCCTGCATGGTTGCTGCCCCCTAAACAGGCTTCCCTGGGGAAAGCTTTCCCTGAGCCATGGGGGAAATCCGAGTTCAGGCTGGTTAAGAGAAGTACCTAAACCTCAATATACTTCTCTGAATCTTTATCTGAAAACTGTGCAGAAGTCCTGAGTCTACAAAATTACATTGAAAATTGTGTAAGAGAGGGATTTGGGCGTGCAAGTGTGTATGTGTGTGCAGGCACATACGTACATGCTTTTTATTGCCTCTTAATGCTGGAAGAACAAGAAATAGATTGAGATGAAAAGCAGTGACTGTACTCTGTTTTCCCTCATATGCCACGCACAGTGTTGGCTCTAAAGACATAAAAAATTCAACCATGAGCCAAATCTGGCTTTAAATCGATCAAGTTCTGCTGGCTTCAATGGAGCAATTGCAGAGATATACTCCAGCCGCTGCTCTAAGCCCACCCATTTTCACACCATCTCTGCTTTCCAGCAGGCTGTCTAAGCTGCCATCCGGAGCTGGGAAATGCAAAGGTTCACAGATATCTACAAAATCTGCATATGAACTAGTGTGGGGAAATTCAACATGGCTTGTGAAGTCTAAAAAAAAAAAAGAACAAAAATGAGCTCCCCCCTTTTTTTAAAAGGGAAAATTCTGTTGAAAAAGTTTTGTTCTGAAGGTTTCAGCAGAACCACCTTGCCAGGCTGAGATTTTCTACATCTGAACAAAACCCCCTGTGGTTCAGAAAAGCCCCACTATTAAAAGTAGCCCTGGGAATAGGTATGAGTTGTTCCTAATGAATTAAAAATGTGACAGCAGCTTTGGGATTTTTGTGGTTTGCCCGTGAATTGGTTCTGACCATGAAAAGCCTGCTTAGTTTTACCTCAACTAAGCGGAGCAGTTAACCTCAGAGCAGGCAATATTTACTTATCTTCCCAATACTTAAGACAGGAAATGCCTTAAATGTTGCAAATACTGAGGTTATAAAACTGTAAATGTTTGCCTGTCAGAGGCACCTGACAAGTTTTTACAACCCTCAGCTGCATGCAGGCAGAGTCACCCCAGCACTGGGGTTTTCCCCATCCTCTCCTCTTCCCCAGTTTTACAGAAGGATTAATGAAAACCAGATGTTTTTTGTGCATTTTGTGCATAAACAAGGTTGCTGTCCTAGTAGCACATGTAGTATCATGACTTCAATTTCACTGAATCCTTTAATTATATCTTTTTTTATTGATGGAAAGGGAAATCCCTCTGTTTCTGTTTTGTTTGCTGTATAAAGAAAGGCTCAAGGCCTCAAGAATGTTCCTCAAATATTTCAAAGAGAGAAATTCAGCAAGTAACTTTTGGGTAGATTGATTTATAGTATTTCCCTTTACAGAATGATATAAATCCATGGAGTATGGAATATGTCAGGACACTAGTGAGTGCCAGAGTTGTCTTTTAGTACCATTTTTCTCCATGATACTGTATAAAATTGGCAAAGGAGTCTTCCTACCTAGTGTTTTCATTGTGAACTTACTGGTTCAGGTATTTCCATGCCCATTCTTGCACAGGCATCTCAGAAGTGAAATTAAAATCTGCAGTCTGGTTTCTCTGCTTGGCTGCCCCAGCCTGACAGCAGCCATGGCACCGAGCCCCATCAGCAGTGTCACTGGTGCACTGAGGGGAGCCCAGAGCACCCCTGCCCAAATTCTCCAGTGTCCCACCCACTGCCAAGGCACCTCACCCATCCCATGTCAGCCAACAGATCCAAGTGGGAGAAGCAGGTGCCTGACAGGGGTCAGAACTGGCAACAAAAAGCCCCTGCCTGGGAAACATAAAACAAAAGGTAACGCTTCACCACATGTACACACCGGACGGAAAGATCTTCTCCCACCTTTTGAAGGATGTACTGGCATTGAGATAGTGTTTGGCTGGTTTTACATGCTAAACATTGTCCATATGCCTTAAATCTGCCCATATGCTTTCTTTACTCAGAGAGGGGCAAGGCACTGGAACAGGTCACCCAGAGGATCTGTGGATGCCCCACCCCTGTAAGTGTTCAAGACCAGGTTGAATGGGGACCCGAGTAACTTGTTCTAGTGGCAAGGGTGTTGGAACTAGATGATCCTGAGGGTCCCTTACAGCTCAAACCATTCTGTGATCCTATGATATGCTCATATAGGCGTTATTCTCATGTAGTTTACACAGATGTAATCTCCCTGGTGACAGTAAGGCTGTCTAACTCCATGCAACAGGAGAACCCCAAGCTGTGTGTTCAAGGAATGAAAAGACACCTCTGGATTTCCTGATTTGCCCTACTGTACAAAGGAGAGGATAATCATATGCTAGGAGTTTGTTTGTATGATTCCCTCCTGAAGCATTTCTGTAACATATCCTTTTGCCATTGGTGAAATTCACTTCAGGGAATTAAATCAGCACAACCATTTCCAACTCAACCAAAACCAACGACCCAGGATGTACTTCCTGCCAAGAGGCTGCTGTAGAAGTGAAAAAGACAATTTCTAGACTTATTTTTAACTGAGAGATATCAGGTGTGCAGTCACACACCACCTTTGTGGCTAGTGTCACACTGGGGTGGGGGGTGGGGGTGTCAAGGCAGACTCTGTCACCTTCTCTCCCTGTGGGATTTCATGTGATCATTCCAGCAGCTACCTGCTGCTGGAACCCATCCTGATGCCCCATTACCAAACCTGGGATATTGCTGGCTTGGCGTCCCCTATCTTTCTGTCCAGGCACCACTGAGCTCAGGTGCTGTGTTATTGCTTCTTGCTGCACAATGTAGGTCTGGGAACACCCAAGAGAAGGGAGCCACGGCGCTGGCAAGGTGTCTGCTCTGGATGGTGTGGTGCTGCCCCAAGGATGGAGCTGCTATGGAAATGAGCCTATATCAGCCCTCAGAGGGAACTCAGCAGCCCAAATAATACCATCATTTTGGTGTGTTAATGACACTGCCCCTGCCAGGTCCATCCTGAGTATCTTTACTACCCTCCAGAAATAATTCAATAACACTCGAGCACCAGGAGCCTTACTAAATATCTACAGCCCAGCTGAGCACATTCTAGATGAGTTTTTACTACAAACCACTACATGTCCTTGTCATTAAACAGACTGCTAATTTATTATTTCGGACATTGACACAATGAAGAAAGTATCTTAAAATAACATCTTAATTTATATTTTTAACATCTTGGCACCTCTAATTTTTATTTTATAAGTTCCATTAATGCTTAATGTCTGCTGCTGCATGGCAGCCCAGATACACCGACAGCTGTTGTTGCAAGTCTTTCATCTTTGATCCATCCAATTGGTCAAGCAATGAATTTAGTACAATTTCCTTGAATCCAAAATATTGTTACTTTTTTTAGAACCTCTGTGGTAGGGGTATATTTTTAGTAATGTTCCACCTGAAGCATAGACCAACACACTTTTTTTAAATACATGTATCTACTAAAATGTCCTCCAAAATTTTAGAGGACTTTTGTCTTCTCCCAGGATCTCAGTATTTCATGCGTGGACGCAAGGGTCTAAAAATAAAAATTTGTAACATTACCAAATTATTTGTCAGTTGATAATCTATTTGGAGTTTATGAAAAAAAAAAAAAAAAAGGAAGAAAAATAAACACAACCCTCACAACCCTCCAAAGAGATAAAAATAACCTGATTATAGGGAAAAGACAGAATAGTTTGTTCTGACCCTTTATCAGTTATATTGCTTCACTGCTCAAAAACATGTTAC
The DNA here is from genome assembly GCA_013399855.1 of Oxyruncus cristatus. NCBI lineage: Eukaryota > Metazoa > Chordata > Aves > Passeriformes > Cotingidae > Oxyruncus > Oxyruncus cristatus. The sequence goes on from VXAY01007069.1 coordinate 55,751, forward strand.
TTATGATTTATAGGCACATCACATTTTGCTATGTTTTAGGACTTTTAAAAAATGGGCATTCTCTTTAAGGTCTCAAATACAACCACTATATATCAGGTTTGTAACCTTTTCATGACTTAACAAAAAATGTACAGAATATTGTAAATATCTGCATACATATAGGACTTTTTTTAAGCTTAAAAAAACCCCAAAACTTTTAAAGTTGTTCTAAACCCCATTGTCATTGGAAACCAGACTGTAAACAATTTTTAATATGTTGAGATGAACTTGAATAGTTTGTTTGAGTTTGTGTGTTTCGTTTCACTTCCACAGCCTCTTGTTCTTTAACAAAACAGGAGCTGCCAGCCTAGGGTATCCTCTGTGTTATAAGTGGCCTTCATTAGGATTCACTCCCAGGTCTCCATAAAGGTAAAAAGGAAGCAGCTTCAGGAAATGCCACGTGTGGCACTACTGAAGCTGGAGAGGTGTAGCAGTCCCTAACAACTATCCTGTGTGCTCAGCTAGCCCACAGTCCCACTGGTGAACTTTCATTAAACACTATGCTCCTTAACTCTGCAAGGCAGAAAGACAGTTTCCTTAGCAGCCAAGGAATTTTCTAGCAAAACAAACCTGGGACCCATATATCGTAGTATCTTTCTTTTTATACCAGTTAATGTTAAATATTTCAGAGGAAAGTGTAAACAATGATCTTGATTTAGCAAAAATAACATCTGCTTTGCTTTAAATGTGTTTAAAACCTTTGGCTTCTGCCTTCATTAAAAGAATATCACAACTTGAGTAGCATTTAAAACATACATTTAATGTGTCAGCTCCAGGTTACTTGAATATATTTTTCCTTGCATGCAAAAAGTTTCGGGAGGACTGAACCCCTTGCCTAAAGCTGAGTAGGAATTTGAGTACTTCCTTGGCAAGAGATATATAAGAGCATATAATTGAATGCCCTGGTCAATCAGGTTATGTTGATACGACTAAATAAAAGCCGGCCAAGAACCAATCTTGGGCCTCAGGGCCAGAGAGCTGCCCTTTCTGTGGCAGGTTTGTCTTGGAAACAAATATTTGGAATAGTTCGAAGGGGAGCCAGGGGATGAGCTGGCTTGCAAAGCAGCAGGGACAGCAAACGTCCAGGCTCTCCCTCCCTGTGCACTTTTATTGTGTGGTACAGACATACCCTCAGGATCCTACACCCCACTTTCAAACCAATTTTCTGTCCAGGTAGCTCCACAGATTTTACTTCTGTTATCCCTGCCTACACCAGTGCATGCCCCTCAAAGGCCTTAATCATTTTCTTACTTATGTAATCCTAAATCCCAGGGAAATATTTTTTTTTTTTTTCAAGTCAGGATGTTGATGCCATGAGGTGAACATGTTTGTATACCCTGGGAATGTAAGGCTTTGCATTACTGATGATGTGCCCATTTCTGTTAATCCAGCTCTTCCATCAGTACATGGGACTGGTCCGTTCCACTCTACTTATGTTCTGGAAATATAAGTTGTATACATTGATTAGTTGTCAGATGACAAAAACAGACTTTAATGAAAAATGCTGGGAACAAGAGTGAATCAAAGCTGTAACTGGACCCTCATAAAAATACCGTATTTAGGAACTTGTGATTTCCTCACCAATTTGATCAACTCAGTCTACCTCAAAGGGCAACTAGAACCTGAAAAGTTACAGATTTGTGTACCATTTTAAATCTCAAAAAATAAAGATTTTTCTTATGGCACAGGGAAGGTGATGGCATAAAAAGCCTGTCTATAAATTTATGGAATTTAAAACAAATATCAGTATTTTTGGAGCCAGGTTCTAGACCTCCAACTGCTGTTTTAAAATTTCTGTGCTTAATTTAAAATGTCTGACTGCTGTAATTAATAGCTGAAACAAAAAATATAATGTACAGGAAGAAGTAATGGTGGAAGTTAATATATAAATACCATGTTTATTTTCTCCCCACGCATTTATATTTTATAAGTAAAAGCATCTTTAGTCAGTCATAGTTGGATTCTTTTTCATAAGATGATATGAGAACTTTATATAATGCAGTTATATCCTTTTACTTGATATTTCACAAACAGACCAGATCTTAAAGGCAAGAGAGAAAAATGGAAATGTGATGGCAGACCATTCAAAGCCACAATTTGAAACATAAGTTTCCATTGCTCTTTGTAAATACAAATCAGAAAGCGGTCCCTTCCCGAAATTAAAGAACCTGCAGATCCTTTTCATGGTAGTAGGCAAACCAGCATTTTTAATCAATATTTTTACTGCTTTTACTGGCTGAGCTATGGAATGAAGCATAATTTACAATTTATCATTTAACTATGCAAGTGTCTATGGGAAAAAGACTGGAACATGTCAGGGAAGAAGAGTTAATTATATATTACATTTCAGAGGTCCTTTCAGCCCATACCTCAACAGTTCCTAGCTACTCAGTCAGTCACCTATTTTTAGATCAAAATTTCTCTCCGTCGCACATGAAACTGTTACCTAATTTATAAGGTACTCCATCAAAACTAGTTCTTAACCATGAGGTACCAGAAAGCATCAAATATTTTAACTAAAGGACCTCCCAGGCAGTTTTGAAGTCCATCTTTTCTAGTATTCTGCCTCCTTTATTCTACCCCTTGTCTTTTCTTTGCAACTTTACTGTTGACCATGGGCAGGGACACCTTCCCTCAAAGCCCCATTCAGCCTGGCCTTGAACGCTTCCAGGGATAGGGCATCCACAGTTTCCCTGGGCAATCTTTTCCAGTGCCTCACCACCCTCACAGTAAATAATTTCCTTCTAACATTTAACGTAAATCTCCCCTTTTAGTTTAAAGCCCCTTGTTCTGTCATTATATGGCCTGGTGAAAGTCCCTCTCCAGCTCTCTTGTAGCCCCTTTTAAGTACTGGAAGGATGTTTAAGGTCTCCTCAGAGCCTTCTCCTTTTCAGACTGAATAGCCCAAACTCTCTCAACCTGTCTTCATAGGAGAGGTCCTCTAGCCTTCTACAGTATATAAGGATACAGAGGGAAAGAAAAAACCCCAACCCACAGCCCTGGGAAAAATAAAGATTTATAGCTCCATGTGAGAGAGCACGGGAGCCCCTCACACTGTGAGGGTGCAGGAGTCACCTGGCAGCAGCAGCCCACTTGACCCAGAGCTGCTCAGGATAACAGTGAGTCCTGCAAGAAAGGCAGCAGCTGCCTTGGATACCTCAGTGTACGTGGGAAAAGCACAGTAACCACTAGGCAGTGGCACTGTACAGGCAGTGTTTGGCCAGGGACAGGTTGAAAAGCAGAGCTGCTTCTGAGGAGAGCTCTTGTGTTCAGTATCACAGCCATCCCAGGCAGATGCCAAACCCACGGTTTTCCTCTGCATCAGGCACAGCTCCCACTTGCTGCTGCTTTCCTGGGGCACCAGCTGGCTTTGGCAGGGCTGAAGGGCTCTCACAAAGGTACCTTCCTGTCCCCTTCCTGCCACCACAGCCACTCATCAGTTAGAGCAGAAGATTGCAAATATGGGACCATGGTGCAGTCCTTTTTCCTGCTCAAAGATTAGCTGGAGACTTCACTTTTCTGTGTTTTGCAGTTGCCACCAAGATACTCCCAGATGGAAAACTGCTGTATAAAACATGCCTCTCTTACTCCTCTCTGATTCAGCTCCCCGGAAAAATTTAAAGCCCTTGGACTAGTGCCAGTTCTCTGACAATCTCACCTTTGCTTTACATGAACTGAGAACTATGTACTAGATGGTGTGATCAAGACCTGATAACTACTGTCCTAAATCTAATGCTATGGCCAGCATACACATATAATATTTAATGCCTTTAACAAAAATAGAAAGGCAAATGCGTCTCTGCAAAGTCAAGGCATGTGTGTCCTATTTGGCAATTGCAATACCTTTCTCTAGCAGATCAGCTTTCATCCTTTAAAGCTCTTAAAAAAACCCCAGGAATACCCATTATAATACTGTAAATAGTATTGCTCAGTTCTTTTTTCAGCAGAGGGAATAAAAGAGCCCATCTTGTAAAAATGGCTCCTTATCACTGTATTTCTTTTGTGACTTTCCACACATTACACTTATCTTTAAACAGGAAAAAAGGTATTCAGTCTTGTAAAATCAATTAAGCTTTTAAGCAATGGAGTAATCTTCTACTTCCTTTACATGTCCTTTAAAAAATATGCAAACTTTCCTAACTTGCTTCAGCTAGCAAACAACAATCTGAACATTCATGCTAAATAACAGTAACTTATTTGGCTTCTAAACAGCTTTACAAAACAGCCTTTCATGTAGAAATTCTCCCTCTTACACAACAAAATAACTTTCAGGCTAGTCAGTAGCACTCATAAATCCAATGTAGGGAATATTTTATGTATTTATTCCCTGGGAAAACTGAAAAGTCACTGCAAACTTCAGTTTTCTCAGAGAATTAAAAAAAATCATCAAGAGGAGAAAATATGGTATATATAATTGGTAGAAACAAATAAACAGAAAACCTCTGCTTTTTATTTTCAGGTTATTTATCTAACTGCTTTCTTCCTGTAAAATCTTCTCTCTTAAAATAAAATTCAAATTCAAAGTTGAGCATACTTCTAACATAGCTGTCAGTTCCTCTTAGTCAGCCTTGTTCAAGAGGAAACTCAATGTTCTGGGGGTGTATTTTGTATCAGCTGATGTACTTTCTATCTGAGTTTACATCCTGCAGTAAACAATAGAAATGAGCGCAGTGATTTCCTATGTCTTTCTTCTCTTCCTAGTTTTATTATAAAGAGGGGTGGAATAAATTTGTAGCATCCTCCTCCCACACTTCTAAGGTTATAAGGTTGAAGGCATGGCTGAAGAACAGGGTGCTGACCCGGCTGCAGAACCAGGGTGAGAGAATGGGAGTCCTGGGCTGCAGCTGATGGAAAGAGGGTGGCAGAGCAGGCAGCAGCCACCTCCAGTCCCTCTGAACGACTGCTTTGAAAAAGAGGAAGATGTCATGTAACAGCGGCAGGCAATCCCACCTTGAGACAGGAAGGGGCCTCACCAAGCCACAGCTCAGTCGTATACTGGTTCCAAAGGGTAACCCAGCCTGAAGTAAATACATTGTCCCTACTGCAGGTTGCCCAAATACACTGTCGCACGCTGCTTCTTCCGTCCGAAGGACTTGATGTGGGTGGAGGTGTGCACAGCAAGTTGCTCCTTCACCCACCTCCTAAGGGCTCTCATTCCCTAGGTAACTCAAAAGGATTCCTGCACATATTAGTGGTCTTGCTGTGTTTTATTTATGCACCACTTAAATTCCATTTAAATCTGCTGCTTGTTACTTTAGGCACAGAATCAGGCAGATAAGTCCATCAAACAGATGCTACTGACATTTTCCATGTTGAGGGTTGGATGATAAAAACAAGCTGATGTGCCTATACTGCTGTGAGTCAACATTTTGAAAGCAGCTCCACAAATGCCACCATCTTTCAGCACCTAATAAACAGTTTAGGAGGATGTTGTTGAAGCTGCCAGAAGAGGTTTTAAAACTGGAGTGTCTCACAGGAGTCAAGCACACAACTTGCACTCAAAATGCTGCTCTTACCTTGCAGAAGGGTAAGAGAGGCAGACCACCACTGCCAGACAACACAGGACTCAGCACAAGGAGACTGCAGGGATGCAGGGACACAAAGAGATGGCACATAACCAACACAAAGCATGACTGGGAGAGAAGCTTTGGAAGAACTGCCAGTTTTGGGTGTTACAAAGCACACTGGTTAGCAGACTTGCCTGACCAAGCCAGGCAAGGCAGCTACTACCATCTGAAGCCTTTATTCCCTCTCTCCTCCCCTTAAATAAGCAACCCTCTGCTCTGCTGACTGGCTTATGGAAATCCTTTTCCATCAGGAACCACTTCAGTAGGCAAAAGCACTCTCCAGGAGCTCTCTTGGACAGACAACACGATGCTGTCTAATCAAGGCCAGAAACCTCCACGAGTAACCCAAGGCACTGTCAGGCCCTGCTGTTCATTTGAGAAATCTTTTTGTCCCTAGCTATCCATTTTCAGTGCATTGGGAAGGTCAGGATGATGTCCATGTGAAGCACAAACAATGAAGGCTGCTTAGACGTGAGACCTGATCTGGAGTACTGCATCCAGCTCTGGGGTCCCCTGCAAAGGAAGGACATAGACCTGTTGGAGTGAATACAGAGGAGGGCCATCAAGATGATTAGAGGGATGGAGCCCCTCTCCTATGAGGAAAGGCTGAGAGAACTGTGATTGTTCAGCCCGGAGAAGGCTTCGAGGTGACCTAATTGTGGCCTTCCAGTACCTAGAGGGCCCCACAAGAAAGATGAATAGAGATTTTTTGCAAGGGCATGTAGTGACAAGAAAAGGGGGGAATGGCTTCAAACTGAAAGAGAGTAGGTTTAGATTAGATATCAGAAAGAAATTCTTTACTGTGAGGGTGGTGATGCACTGGAACAGGTGGCCCAGAGAAGTTGTGGGTGTCTCATCCCTGAAAGTGTACAAGGCCAGGTTGGATGGGTCTCCGAGCAACCTGGTCTAGTAGAAGGTGTCCCTGCCCATGTCAGGGGAATTGGAACTAGATGATCTTTAAGGTCACTTCCAACCCAAATTTCCAAAGATTCCATTATTAGTCCCTTGGTTTAGCACTTGTGCATCGAGAGCTGTTATCATGAAAAGAACTGTATCATTGTAAGATGAGGTTATGATTAATTTTATTGATGTGTGGGATAGAGAATGTATTAGTGCCAAGTGCTTTGAGACAAAACACTACCATGTGTTTCCAAAGGGAACTTGGGAAAATAAGCTTTACAAAACAACAGGCAAGGTTAATATGAGTTGGGAGTTGGAAGCTGAATATAACAGTTGATACTCTGGTATTTGAATAGAGGCCAAACTTTGATTATCACATCGATAAGTTGATTAAAACTAGTCATTTAAAACCTGGTATTATGTGCTGTGCAGGACATCAGAAGAAACTCTTTAAGCCAAGAAGCGTAAAAGGTTATTGCATCTCAAATCTTCATTCCATGCTTGTGCTGTGGCAGTGCCATTTATAAAGACAGCAGGAATGCCACATTTCAACAGAGCAAGTGTTATGTATGACTGTGAATGTTGTTGACTTGTTCCGGGTCATTGGAGATTAACATTTTGGAAACTACAGACGTGTAGAAGATATGGTATATGTTATATGGAACAAGGCTGTTCTTGCAGGATTTCAAACTCAATTATTCAGACACAAGAAGTTTAGATAAACTTTTCAGATTATGTCAAATGAACTTTTGGTTGCATATCTGAACTGACACTCTGAAGGCATTTGGCATTATTCTGAATGTTGCTGTTATTGCTGGAAATAACAGCAAGTTAAGAATTTAGTTTTAGCTTTTGCATTTCTCATGTATGGTTTGCCTGATTGTGCAAGGGGAGGGACAGATTCCAAACTCTGCCCATTTTCATTGATACTTCATTACATGTAGATGACTGCAGTGAATAGTGTCTCTCCAGTGCAAAGAAATCACAGTTTGAGCCTTAGAGTTACATTAGAAGCTTTGGGATTTGAACTATGCAAGATTTTACTTGCTTTTTCAAAAGAGTGTAGCAAAAAAACCAAAACTCTTCTCACGAGACTTCAGTTTCTGGGGCACAATAGTGTTGCTTCATTGCTTTACTGGTTTCTATCCCATACACATCAGGAACTTCACGTATATCTGTGCTATAAGGGAAGAGCATCTGGTCAGTGCTGGAAAGCATTAAGTCAGGATGTTTTTTTTTAAGTTGCAGACTGTACCTCCTAAACTGGACCAGCAGCTGTAAGGCCACTCTTCAGTTATTATGACTGGGCCTAGAGATGGGGCTTTTTGTGAGTGGGGAGAGAGCAGTTGTTGCTGGATTTCGTCTCTGCCAGGCACTTCCCTTTCTCTGCACTTTACACCCTGCAGGAGTGGGAGGTCACAGCAGGGCTGGGGCAGTGGTGGCATCAGTCACCTCTCAGTGGGAAGGGCCTCTGATGTGAGCTGTAAGCTCAGTGCTTCAAGGAGAGGTGGGAGTACCCAAGAGGAGGACTCGGCAGTGGGAAATGGGCAAGGGGAGAGAGATCTGATGTAGCAAGGAGTGGGAAAACTACTGAGAAAGAAGGACATGCAGGTGAGTCTTCTTAAAAAGCAGAGACTTTGTGACAGTGAGTTTGGGCAATACATCAGTGCAGGGCCACCTTCCTGTTCAGCTGATGCTTTCTGGTCAGGCTGCCAGGGGAAGCACCAGGCGTGCACGGCTGTCAGGCACACATCCTCTTTTTCTGTTTTTAGAAATGCATGATTTTGGTACAAGTACTGTGCTGCATTCAGGCACAGGTCCTCAACATGACACTGCCCTGCAGTTTGCATGGAGGTTTGTATTCTTGATGGAAAATTTCTGAAGAATTCAGGCCACACTTTACAGCTACTTCGTAGTCAGTAGATAAAAGACCCTAATATCAGAAACTTGATCCTGAAACAGTTCCTAGTATTGACATAAGTGGAGATTTATAGCCTTAGACCACACAGCATTATAAGATTCACTACAGCCCTTTGTAACCAGAGTGGCTGGGCTCTTTGCTCTCCTGCTGAATGGTAAAAAAACAACCACTCAATTGTTCTGAAGTTTTCCAGAAGGCAGGAGGAAATACTGGCTGACACTGAGATCACACATTAAAAAGATAAAATAAAATAATAAAAAAAAATCTCATTACCAAAGTAAGTTATCCAAAAAGTAACAAGTATGAAAATGTAAATGACTGATTTGTATAGGTACTGTAAACTGCAGTAAGCTACAGACAGAGTATATGGACAGAGCAGTGCTAATACCCATTTCACAACAATACAAGAGCTCTCCATTTTTGTATTTCAAATAAGTAACCATTTTTCCCAAGGGAGGACTGTCTATAATACACATACTTATGCACATATATGTGGTGACTCTCCACAGGGTGTTAACTGACCATTAGCATGATGGCCGTTCATTTGGCCGTCTCCACAATAACAAACTACTCTGTGTTAGTTATTGTACTTGAAATATAGTATGGAAATGCAAATAAGCTCAGCCTTGGAAAGCTCATGATTACCTAAACCCTCCTATTCAACCATAAAAGCAATCTTTGGGCCTCCAGAAGCCAATGCATGCAGAAATCTACTTGAAATCTACAGGGAAGGAATATTTGCACTTCAGCACCTAAAAATTTAGATCTGCTTGTACTCTCAACACTTTGCCATGTGCGAATGTTGCCATGTTTGTAGTGTTCACAGTTCACAGATCTAGGTGTCAGCAACTAAACATAAAGCTTACACATGATGCCGCATAATTTACAGTAACTGGTGCTGCTCGGAAAAATCATGGCCCACAGCTGCAATTACACCTGTCACTCTCATTTGAGTAAAAATGACATCTTGTCACTACTACTCAGCAGATTAAAAAAAAACCAGTACAACTTGTTTTTCTTAAGAGGAAGGGGAAAAAAAGTAATCTCACAGTGGTTTAACAAGTTCTCACATGTTGGTTACCAGTTTGCTTGTGCCTGTGCAGCTCATGCCAGGTATTCCACTTTCACAGGAGGCAGTTTCCCAGCAAAGTATGGCAGCATTATGCCTGCAGTGCTCCAGACAGCACTGGAGGCTGCGGGTAAGAGGCTGCTGGGGAAAGGGGATCTCTGCAGGCAGATGTCAGACTTATTTCTCTAATACCGATACAGGCAAGGTTTGGGGTTTGTTAATATCGGTATGTTTAAGAATGTAAATTCCCTCCATCTTGTGACTGTAATGAGAAATTCCCATCAGTAGCTCAAGCTGAAAATCATTCATTTGTGACCAGCCAGTAAGTCATTGCCCAGACAGTTAAAATAATTCAGAGTATCTATTTCCCAGAAATGTGAAGTAACTCCATTTGTTTTGATGGCAAAATATACATAATAGAATTAATTTTAATTAATATTTTTTACCTTCTCTGTAGAAATCATGATATTGGAGAAGGCTCATAAGTAGAAAGATATAAGATTGTCATTACATTTTAGAGGGAAAAGAAGTGGGTGCTGACACAAGCTGAAAGAGAGTAGCCATCTGTAAAGAGGATGGTGCCAGACCCTTTTCAGTGGTACCCAGCAACAGGATGAGGAGCAGTGGCCATAAAATAAAACACGAGAAGTTTCACCTCAACATGAGGAAGAACTTCTTTACATTGAGGGTGGTGGGGCACTGGAACAGACTGCCCAAGGAGACATTCAAACTCCATCTGGATGAGTTCCTGTGTCACCTGCTCTAGGTGACTCTGGCTTGGCAGGAGGGGTGGATTGGATGACCTTCAGGGGTCCCTTCCAACACTAACAATTCTGTGATTCTGTAAATGAATGAGTGATGCTCAACCCCGCAGCCCAGACAGGTGCTTGGGATATCCTCACAGCAGTGAGAAACTTTTCCTGCACTTGCTCAGACAGACAAGGTCTCTGGCAGGTGCAAAGCCCATGTCATCAGAATGCAGTGGAAAATCCAGAATAACCATATAAACCATCCTCCTTACACTCTCTCCTTCCTTTTTGATTACAGGAGAGACAAAGTATCCTGAAGAGACTGCTCCTTCCTCTCTCTCACCCTTCCTGGGTCATGCACAGAGCATATCTCAGCTAAAACCGAGAGCCTGGCCATCACCAGGGAAGCAAATGTCTGGAGATCAACAGATGAATGCAGTCTTGATGCTCCCTAATTCTCTTGTCCCGTCAATCCTTTGTCTTCTCCTCAGCTGCCATGTTTCCTTTGGCATGTCCTCCTTAGGCTCTTAATTCAGCTTTGCTGGTGCTAATGAGAAGAAGACTTAGAGAAGGTGAGCTGGTCATATACAGCCACAGGCAGCAGCACTTGGTGGAGTCTCTGCATGTGAGCAACAAAGACTGTGGAGCTTTTCTTCTGGAAGTGAACACTGGACAGATGGTGGAGCCCATTGTTTTCAACCTCTGTAGAGTCGTAACAACAATTTCCTTTCCATCTCTCTGGGAAGCCTTACAATCAAAGACATTTTTTTCCAGAAAGAAACCTCTTTCACTGACTCTTGCAAACCCTGAGTGAGGGCATATCTTTCAGTGAGAAGCTTTATTTTTGGGGAATCCACCTGAAGCCTAGAAGAACCAGCTGGAGCTTTGCATCAGGGCTCCCACTATGAGGGATGCACACAACAACATCTATCTGATACCAAAGCTGGGATTTCAGTGCAGAAACTGTAGGAAGACGCAAAGGACTCAGCCTGTTCTCAGAGAGTAACCAGAAACTGCCAATAGCCTTGCAGGCTCAAGAAACCTCCTCCTTGTGGGCTAGCTCACCCTGAGGTCGTGCCTCAGCTAGTCAGTCATCTGAACTGCCTCAACCACAGGCTCCCCAGATATGTATTCCAAACACCGTAGCTGCTGCTCCAAGCAATTTCAGACAGTACACAGCCTTCAAAAGCCCATCCAGAGCTGAAACAGCATGGAAATCTGAAACTGGAGGGTACCTGCTGACTTAAGAGACCAGCCAAATGGAGGACTGCCAGGAAGTACCTTTATTTCTGATAATAGCAGGTTCTGAAGCACTTAGTGTTTTTAACAGTTTTAGATTAACTCAGGTGTGGCTGACAGTGAAACCATAAGGCAAAAATTTGAAGCACTTTGCCTGAAAGCGAACAAGTGGTTGAAAACAACCAGGTGAGAGGAGGGAGGTAGAAGAGCCCAAAACTGTCCTGAGGTGGAACTCAGGGCTGCTTAGCATGACCAGCACCTTGGCTGGGCACTGCTCTCTGAGTGCTGTACCCAGGTGCCTCAAAGCATCCTGTTTGTCACACCGTGGGACTTTGAGCAGGCAGAGGTGTTGGTGAAGGGGAGCTGCCTTGGGAAGGACTCCTGCCCAAGGCATCTCCTAGCACACACCTGCAGGATGTTTGGTGGCCAGTGGGCACTTGCCTTTGTGGAAAGCTCAGTTCAATGTGACATCTCGACCCTGATGACACCTGCTCTGAGCCCTGCCGTGGGCTACCATCCTGGGACTGCCCCACCCTGTGCTGCAGACCTAATATTGCTGTGCAAAGAGCTGTGTCAGGCAGACGACAGATTTCGTTCTCCTCAAATCTGGTCACTGACTGTTTCGGTAGCTGATGTGCCCTAAATGACCAGATGACTAAAAGCATGCAAAGTCTTGTTTTGGAATCTGGAAAAAACTGTCCACATTTTCCTTTTCAAAAAGGCAATTTAATCCAATCTGAGACCAGTGAATGATATCCCAATGTTACAGAGGATCACATACTACAGGCAAGAATCAAGCAGGGAGAAATATGCAAACTCAAAGGTGGACTCCACAATAAGGAGAGGATGAATTTGCAGACAACTATAGAGAAGATCAACAGAAGATCAAATCTATGTCCAGTATCCAGGAAGAGAAGTAAGATTAAAATATAAACCAAGTGAAAAGGTTCTGTCTGGTGGCAAAGCAAAACTATTCTGGATCAAATTAGGCAGAGATTTACTTGTTTTGGTGGAAGCACTTACCTCTTGCTCTTAAGAGAAAACATAGAAGAAGAACCTGACACAAAAATAGAGATTTTATCTATTTTGTCTAGATATCATATTCCTGCTGTAGTAATAGTTGCCAATAGGCCTAAAATTAGTAGGTATGAAATTTGATAAGTAAAAACAAAAATTAAACAATGAAACACCCATTATCAGCCACTCAAGTGGTTGGTAGAAAACAAATGTCAAGCAATGCACAATACCAAGTCAGACTTGTATCTACATTTAATACTGCTGTGGAAAAACAATGATGAAGGCAGCTTGTCACATCTTTTTCTTCCATGAAAACCAGGCAGAAAAACTGCCTACACTGTTGGAACCAATGTGAGAATTACTGGGGGCATGCAGATAAATAGAGACAGGCAAAACAAAACCAATTAATGTGAGAGTCAGCACTCTGACCACAGCAAATGAAGCAGTGTTTCTTGGTAGTTGAAAAATAATATATATAAACAGCAATAACCTTACCAGAATATTATAGGAGGTTCCCACTCTCTATCAAACATGAAGAAGATCTGCACCCTCCCAAGTTGGATTTTTTTTTTTACCTAAAATATCTTGTTAAACCACAGCAAATTTAGATAGCTGAGCCCTACAACACGATGATAGACTCAAATTCTGCAGATTTGAGTTTGAGCAGTAAAATATAAGTTCAGATGTTCATATCCAGAACTAATCCACTTATCTCTACTTGACCACAGTGACGGTGATACTCAAGAGGACTCAATAAACTACAGCTACTTTGGGGATTATATGGTCATTGCTATTTATATGTATTTGAAGTGGAGTTTTATGATATACTCAGGCTGATGAACTGTTCTTATTTCTGACTAACTTTGAAAAGGCCTCACTCTGAACAGTCTAAACTTGTTTATTGTATTACACACAAATTCATATTGCACTGACACAATTGGTTATAAACCAGGGACTGAAAGAAAACAGCCTCTTTCAGGCTCCTTACCTCTGAACCAGAGATGAATTGCACACTGATCTTATAACCCGCATGCTAGTCCAGCAGGGAATGTGGTGATGAAACCCTTGACCCTGCTCCCCATCACAGCATACTCCTTCTAGGCTTCAGGGGGGTCCACTCCCCCACTACTTGCAGCAGCCCTGAGCCTGAAGCTGTGCCTGCCCCTGCCAACACAGCTGGTGTTTCTGCAGCTGCAGTCAAGTTCTGGGTGGAGAGGACAAGGAGGAGACAGTGAGGAATAATCTCAGTGATTATGTGAGATGGAGAATACATTCCCTTAAATAACCTCTGCCTGCTGAAGTTATTGGAGCATGCCTTTCTAATGCTGGCTAATGCCAGGTTAAGTTCAGTAGTTTGCAGCTACATATTTTGTGTGAGATTTGTCCTTAATTGAACAGCAAGCTCGGGGAATGCACCTACATGTAATATCTGCTAGGAAAACACATCGATCTCAAAAGACATTTTTCAAAGAGGCATATTCAATCTCGTTAAAAGCAGGAACCCTAATGGCCATTTGCTCCATCATACACCAGCAGCAGGTATGGCAGGAAAGGGAACAGCTGCTTAGTTGCTTCTGCGATCTATTTTGTCTGGATGTTTGTGTGTTTGGGAGAGTGGTCTGGCCCTTTTGCAGGTCTCAGATGAATCACTCTGCTAATGGACTAGCAAGTGCATGGATAACATTATCAGTGATGCAGACCATGGTTCCTATATTGCCTTAATACGCCTCCAAACCAATCTGGTAAATTACTTCCATTATAGGATTTAGATAGTATCCCATTACAGATCAAGCTTTTGGTTAAATGTCATTTCTTTGAAAGACATATTTGGTGTCAAGGTCTGCTTGGCGGCTCAAGAAGAGACTGAACAGAGTCACAGACTTCCTTACTTACTCCTCAAAGAGTTCCCTCTAACTAGCAATCCAAGGGTGGAACCACAAAAGGAGATTGGCAAAAACAGTGTCTTTCATCAGTGGAGGAGGGCTAGACAGATTGCTTCTCACCAAGTTCTGCCTCTGGAGTCCTGCAGACATGCAAGTGTCCGGGTCACCTACTGAAAATCGTTTCTAGGCTGCATTAGGTAATTCTAAAATTAAAGTGATTAATAAATTAATTTAATAAATTAAATTAATAAATTAATAAAATTAATCCATCATTAGACTCTTATGCTAGAAAAATAATTCCATATATGGGATGCTGTCAAAGAAACTGGATTTTTAGTACCTTTCCACTAGGTTTATTCCTGATGCTTCAGTGAAACTACAGAGTCCATCCTAGCTGTCAAAGTACAGCCAGTCTATGCTGCATTTATTATTACATAGTTCTCTTCCTTGCTCTGAAAGTAGATCTAAATAACATAATTTTCCACTTGCACTTGAAAAAAAAATAATCCTGCTGTAAACCCAAGCCATGAAAATGATTCTATTTGTATTAGAAAGTATAAATGTTCTTCCTCTTTCTTAAACAAAATTAAGATATTTGTGTCTAGCCTATGCTTTTCTGCAGAGTTTCTATTAAACATTTTTACTTTACAGTTAATAAAAAGAGGCATTTCATTTTAGCAAAATCCTGGCATATTAAAACTAAAGTGACATGGCATATTAGAGGGACTTGCCAATATTAATGATCTTTACATGATAATTTATTCCATATTTAGTGTTCAATGTTTGCAGGATTTAATACAGCTAGAGCATATGGTGCTGTTTTATTCAAACGATAAACTATGTGATCATTAAAAATATATGGAAATGTAAACATTGTGTCAGAGTTCAATGTTTCAGAAAGGAGCTGTTAATCCTTGCAAACAGTTTCACTATGATATGAAGCCCAATCAATTAATGATTTTGTTTCCTTATGTATTTACTTGGTATTATGCTTCCATTTAGAGTAATTAATTTCGTTATACTTCAAATTTACATATATTTACATTTCTACATTATTATAAAGGAATGCTTCATTCTTATTTTGATTTGATAAGAAACAAAGATTGGCAAAATCTGTTTTAACTACTAAGCTGGGGGCTCAGATCAATCTCCATTCCACTTGAGGATTGAAAGCACAAAGCTTCTGGCTCTACAGCAGCTTTGTCAGCCTTGGCAATTTGCATTATGTTACCCATGATAGTATGCACAAGGATCCATTGCCATGAATGCAATTTAAGAAAACACTTTCAGTTCTTTTTACTCCTTTCTCAGAATTTTCAGGCAGCTGGAGTCCTTTTTTCCTTTGCTATAGAGATTACTTATTATTTGTATTTAACTGAATAAATAGACCTCTTGAAAAGTAACAAATAATTTCAGGTTCTAAGAGAAACTTTTCAGGGCTTTTCATGCAAAGAGGGAGAAAGCAAGTGGGACTTTACTGGAACACGGAAAATGCAATACTTTGGTGACAAGAGTCTCTGTTGAGCAGAAGAGTAGGGAAAGCCAGGATAGGTGCTTTGGAAGTGCTTTTTGCAGCCACTTACCTGTTCTTATCAACCTCGCACTACCTGGACCACTTCCAAATGTAAGCTGGTGACTGAGGATCTGTGCTCTATGCGCTTAATGAGACCACTATAATGTTTCAGCTGTGGGTCTTGCAGGAAGATGTAGACATCTGAGGGTGCTAACTGTACTGATTAGTGTGCAGGGTGGGACATTATTCACCATCAGGCAAAAATGTCTCCATCTTTACTGAAGTCAGGATTTCATCCACAGAACCTGAACATTTAAAAGCAGCCAGATATGAGGGTTAACCAATACTCAATATGGTTGTCTCCCCATTTGTCAAACACTCCTGTTGATGCAAGACACTTTAAATACTTCATCAGGCTACCTGAAGGTTTAATGGTGTGGAATTCTCTCCCTACAAATCTGACTTCTGTTTCCTTCTGTTTCCTGGGTTCTGGCAACTCTGCCTGACCAGCAGCAAAAGCAAAACATTCCAAATACCTCTGTTTTTCAGACAGTGAGCAATCCCAGAAAAAAGACAATCCTTATCTGTTGCCTTTGGGCAGAGGGCCACTGATAACTGAGGTACACTCAGTATTTTGCTCCAAGGCACAAAGAGAACAAGTTATTAACTTGCAATTTAACCAGGGCCTAGCATTTCACCATCACTGTGGAAGCTCTCTGCTTGCAGATGAGTCACTTTCCTTAAAAGAAAGGCCCTTATCACAATGGAGAGGGTGAAATCTGGACATCTTTCTAGGAAAGCACATAGGTTCTGCTTTGATCCAAATGGAAAACTCAACCTTGGGATAACTGGACGAAAGTTTAAAATTGAAATCTACTTAAAACTAACGTAAAACTCCACGTTGGGTTACCTATGTGAAAAGGTGAAAGTCTGTCTTCAGTAAGTCAGGCCCAGTGCTCTAAATGACTCTTCTAACTTTAAAGTCTATGATACTGGGGTTGTGATGCTCCATTTTGTTGTCAATTGTTTGTCCTCAGCACTATGCAAACTCAGCATGAAAAGGTATTTCTTGCGGCCCTTTGATTCATACCATCCATTACCCCTGCCCGCGTCACTGACGTTTACTGCGTGATGTCTGGTGAGCAGTGCTGGTGGCTGGGAGCCAGGAGACCTGGTGTCTATAGCTGATGTTACTATCTTTGGTAAGTCGCTTCATCTCTTCTGTTGCATTCACTTAATCACGGTCATCATCTTCGACTGAGCTGTTTGAAGGGACTCTGTTATTACAGCTGTTACACCCAATACAACAAGGCTTGAATTATTTTGCAGGGAACACAGCAATACAAGACTGTGAATTATTAGGTAGAACGTCTAACCTAAAGTATTTGGCAGATACAGTCACAAAGCTCAATGTCATACCATCCAGGTCTTTTTTCCACCAGTCAACAGTGTGGGAAAGCAAAACATTTGCTGCCTGGACTGAAGAAAAATGTGCCTCACCCACCCTGCTGCAGAAATGGAGAGGAATGGGTGGTTTATTCTGCAACTTCTTTGACCAAGTCTGGTGCTGCTGGCTGGGGGCTTATACTCTTGGTTCCCTTTCTAAGAGGCAAAGTGTTCTCCTAGTTGTCCTAACTCACTTACATTCCCCTGGTGAAACTGTTGGAAAACAGGTAGCTGACATGGATAAAACAAAGCTGACAGAGAGGAAGCCAGAAATCCTGGTTTTGACACAAATTTACATCAGGTAAATACCCTAGACCATCCTTTTTCATCCTGATACCACAAAATAGTGTCTAGTTTTACCTGTGGTATTTTGACAAAAATCAGGATGATGATTTAATAAGGACAAAGAAACTAATTCGGAAAACATGAGAAGCTTCCAATGCAATTCCTTTCACGCAGAATCAAACTTTACCCAGAGGTCTATTAAAAGTGTGACATAGTTAAATAGATGTTTTATGTCCTTCAACCATTAGCACTAAAAGTCCTAAAAGGAACTACAGGACATCTTGTGAGAATGTCTGTACCAAAGACATCAAATAGTTTTATCTCTTTCTACAGATCATGTTTTAGAGACCTTTTGGAGGTAGCATCCTAATATTTGAAACTGAAATCAAACTTTGGGAATTCACACTTGGGATCACTGCATGTATTTCACAGGGACTGCAGAAAAAGAAAATGCTCCAAGTACTCTAAATCCATGTGCTAATCCATTTCCATCCCTGGTGTAACAAAATGTTCAGATGCACAGACTTCCCCAAATGATCTAAATATTACAAGGACCATTTATTATTTACTGAGCTCTAACCATGTCCTTGACACTTGATTCATGAAGACCTCCCTACTTAGAGGAGTGTCTCAGTAACAGGCAGAAGCTGAGACCTGCTGGAAAATCGTGGGCAAGAAGAGATCAGAGAATCCCTCTCTTCTGCTGTTCCTCCCCTCCCCTTAGCCCAGGTATAGTTATTGAGCAAGTTGTCTCTTAAGTCTCTGTCCCCCTGGTGTGAAGTTCCCTGCCCAAAGCTGTTGCTGTGGGGCCACACTGTGCTATCCCCCTTCCCTGGCACCATGAGGCTGTCACCTCCTGTGGCCTTTCAGCAGTCCCAAAGCAAACACAGGATTCCATCTCTAATTTGCCCATCAGTCCTCGAAGTAGAGTACATTTTTGGAGGACTAGGTACTGCGAAGGTAGATATGTGTCACTGAAAAAGGAACCTCATGTCACAGCTATTTTCCTGCATCTTAATGCTAAATTTTAAGCTGATTTTTGCCCTGTTGTAATTCTGTAGACAGCATAACTTAATTATTTTGCCAATTATAATATCAGGGAATATAACAACCATTATGTGAATGGGTGTTGTATCAGTGCATTTTCCAACTCCACAGTAAGCAACAGGAAAGAGAGAGGAAAATGTATTAACTGAGAAAAATCTAATAAACATAATGCTACCTACAGATATGTGCTATTTAATCTCATGAAAGGATTTTATGCTTCTGTTCACATGGAAATATCAGATATCATCTCACTGAAGGAAGCAGAGACTCCAGTGTGCAAGTCCAACATCAGGAAAATAATGTTTTTGTTTTAGTCTCTCCATGCAAACAAAATGTTGTTCTCGATGATTCTTAAACATGTGGGGGAAATGATACTCAAGTTTTAACGCATTTTAGGTTAGATCCAAGTGGCAAATGCTGCCATTGACTTCAATCTGAGCTTTCTAGACGAGTCTGTGAGCTTCTCTAGGTCACAGCACACCTTCTGTTTGCACAGACCTTCCCCAGCTGAGACTGGAGCTGGAACGGGGTGTTACACCTACTGTCATACAGAGAGTGAGCATCTCTCTTCACGAATTCAACTAAAAGACACCTGCCACACTTTCTGCTGCTGTGAAAAAGTCCAAGGGTTGACAAATTCAATCCAAAATTCTGATGTTTTGATACAGGGAAGTATGAATAATGAATTGGTCAGAAACTGTGCTGAAAAAAAAGGAGGGGAAAAATGACAGGTTTAAGTTTCCTCTGCACCCCTCAACTTGGGGTAAAAGGGAAGCAGAAAAGAGCATGATTATGACCTTTAGAAAGTAAGAGAATTTAAAAAAACCCCCAAAGAACAAAAACCCAAAAAGCCAGTCAACCAACCAAACAAAAAAAAAAAATTCAAAAGAACTAGTCCTTTAGTTCAAGTGGCAAAAGTTTGTGCTGAATCTGAAGTCATACACTGCTCCATAAGTGTTAAATGTCCTTTCATTATAATCAGTTGTTACAGCTACATGTGATATTGATTATGTTAATAATCAGGATAACATTTTGAAGGGGAAGTGTTAGATTTTCTAACAGAGATTAGTTCATTGATTGTGATTGGCTATGCAATTACAGAGTTATTAAGATGGTATTTGATTGTTTAACACGACATTTTATAAGTCAGTGACTATTCAGGACATCAGTGGGCCCAAGCTGGAACATTCACACTTGTAAAGTGCACAGCATTTTCTAAACATAAAGTTATTAACATTCATTTACTATTCAAGTAGAAGGTTTCTCCATTGCCATTATCGGAACTGAAGCCCACAGCAAGTATCCATGTCTGAATTTTTTATAAACAACAGCCGCTTTTATGGTGACATCCTCTAACACCTAAATACTAACTGAAGATGAATATTCATATTTATTATGCCTTTGACCCAGAAAAAGATACGCTAAGAGCCACATATTACGTAGTTCTCATCTAGATACTATTGAAGTAAATAAGAAGGGTCCTTTTATTTAGGGATTTAATGCAAATCCAAAGTTGGGCACTTTGAAAAGTTCAATTTTACATTATTTTAGGTTATGTTCTCATTTTTACTTCAGACATCCAAAATGGGAGCTAACTAGAGTGTTCATCAGATATTTTTACTGCAGCTGGAAATATCCAATTGTACAAGGTTATAAATTCTGATTTTTTTTTTGGGGGGGAGGACTACACTTGGATTGTGCATTTGCTTTTCTCATGAAAAATGGCTGACGCAAGAAAGATTTCAAGATACATCAAAATCAGGAATTTATTTATATTTAGCACTGATAAACCAGTAGAAACTTATTTTTAGTGTTTATAAAATGCAGGAAAAATTAAAGATCAGCTGTCACATTGCAAACACCACCTATTTCACATACCTACACCTAGCCCTGCAGGAGGGGCAGGTAAAACCAGAGTTTTATCTTTTTTATATAGAGACACATCAGGCATCCCTAGAAGTATGAGGAAATGTAATAAAACAACCATATCCAGCTATATTTTCAAAAGAATAAGTGTGTAGCACTGTAACCTAGAGTGCCTCCTTTTTATAAAGTAAAAAAATGGCTATGCTAAATGTGTCTCACCTTTTTTTTGAAATGTACTATTACACTGCTCTTGCAGTTCCTTCTTCTTCTTGGCCACATTTAGCATTGTGACAACTGTTTCATAGCCCAGATTCACACTGCAAAGTTTTAACAACTGTTATATGGGTCCCGACAGACACATTTCAGGAAACTGGAAAATCTCTTTCTCTTATAAGCCTGATTACATTTCCTACCTTAAATAGCACAAGGTCTCAGAAAACACATGATGTTGCAAGGAGGACAGACACCAGCAGCAATGAGGGAGAGAAAGCTGGCCAGGACTCATCTAGGGGGAGCCTGCCCTGGCCAAGCAGAACCAAAATCCACTCCATTTTGGGAAATCATGAAAAAACCACCCCGACTTGGGAGCAGTTCTTCCTCTTCAGTGGTGTTTCACTCTTCGCCCTCAGTAGCATTATGAATGTGAGAATGGGATGGAAGAGCCTCTTGGGCGTAGGAGAGGAAGAGCAGGTGACACTGACGTGTGTCTCTGGCCTTTTGAAAATCACCAGACTGAAACCTGCCACCAAATGAAGACAAGGGATGATGTTCAGATAAAATTCTACACTTTTAACAACTTTGTCCACATACACAGTGCATAAAACTGTCCTCTCTCACATCTTGTTTAAAAATGGCAAAGCTGAAGAAAATAAAGGAAAGAACATGGAGAGCAGATAGTTTACTTCAAAAGCCTGTCCTAGCTATGCATCAGGAGACAGAGTGAGCCATCTGATAGGGTTTCAACTGTCGCAAAACAGAAATACACCAGGAATGCATTTCATAGATTAGTAAAATAGCCAGGTCTCCAATCATAATGAAATAACAGACATAAAGATATAAAAGTGTGCTTCCTGAAAAAGTCACTAGTGAATTCAGACTGAGGTCTCGGGTTTTTTTGTTGTTTTTTTTTTTTTTTTTTTTTTTTTTGTTTTGGCTTTTTTTAAGTCCCCCGTACTCATGAACTGAAAAACACACAACTACAAGTTCAAGACCAACTTTCCCACTCCAAACAGACCAAGTTGTTGCAGAAGATGGGAAAGGAAATACCACTTAAACCTGTTTCAGGAAGAATTACTTTTGCTGTTATGCATTGCTAGCAAGCAACAAGAGTCCTCTCTCCTTGTGCAGCATTTTGTCGTGACTCAAACACCACTGCTTTTTAAGCTGGTCTCAGCAGACTTTGCTAGGAGATACTCATCAGTCCTTAGCTGCTCCACTGCATGCTGGTGGAAAACATAACCACAACTACATGAAAACAAACCTCCTGCATGGGCAGCTTGCGCTTCTGCAGTGGTGCATGTAACTGGACATGTAACTGGAACTCATACATCCTCAAATTCTCTTTGCTGTGAATGAGTTAAGTTTCTTTTTTAGATTTTTTGCATACACTAAAAATGTGTAATAAAGTTCAGCGTAAATGCATGAGAAGCAGTAGATCTTTTATACCACCTTTTCTCTTCCCTTTGATGTGATCAACAGCATTATAAATATTTGAGCTATTTACACAAGAAAAGTATCCAAAATAAGCAACAATTAAGCATATGTTAAGACACAGTGATAAAGAGAGATTTTCCTCAGCTTCAACACTCCACAGTGACTCTGCTTGGTGCTTTGCTGTCGAAAACCAAGAGATGACTCTTTTTTGTTTCCTTCTCCCAGTCACCACATCATCTTTTTTGTACCAAATACTCCTCAATACATAGCAAGAAGCAATAGCATGAAAACTACTTGCCTCAGAGAGATGCAAGCAAATCTCTCTGGTAACAGCACATTGAAACGTTTGCTGGCTTCAGGGTGGAGTAAGACAATTCAGCCCCTCTAAGAGGAGCCCTAGGCTTATGTGCGGGTATCTGGCTCCAGTATCTGCTTTGGACGGTGAGCACAGACATGGATCATGCCAAGCCTGGCTGTCTGCATGCAGGACTGGCTGCAGCAGGCCTTGAGCACTGTCTCATCCCTCTATGATCATGTAGCAGCCACCAATGGCATCTCTGAAACAACCACCAGGCTGAAACACAGCCCACTCAAAAGAACAGGCACCGTGCTGTTTAAGAACAGAAGGAAGAACAAGAAAGAAATTGCACCTCAGGTCTGCAGAAGTATCACAGGATAGTGGCCTGTACTGGAGGGCTGGGGAAAACTCTCCCCACTGCCCATCCTCCTGGGTGTGCTACGCCTTCCATGTGCCATCACCCCCACTGCTGGCAAGGTGCTCACATGCACCAGTTGCTTTCTCTTCTTGAAAGATCCCATCAGCTCTTCCACAGCAGTTGTAGTTGTTTAAATGGCACCAGATCCAGGTTGCCCAGTTCAGTTATACACAGACATCAGATATGAGCAAGATCCATGACCACGCATGGGAGACGTAACTGCTGGGTGCTGGGGATTTTAAGTATGGAATAAAAGAAAATGTAAAAAGCCCCCCCCACCCATGATTTCTTTATCTCTCCTTTCTGCTTTCTTGTAAACCACAAAAAAACCCACATTCTGCAGGAAACAGTGACAGATGGAAGTTCGGAGAACATTTGTACTGTATGACCACAGTGTACCAACCAGCCAGGAGACTGCACAAAGTATGTGCTCAAACACCGAAATTTGTTTTTTTTCTGAGCACATGTCCAAGTCAGCTGTTGCATGCTGATAAAATTTGTAGCAGCAAGCTTTCTAGTGTAAACACAGCCTCACTCACACTAAAGTTACTGGTCGTACAGCCTTCTTATGCTGGGAGTTAAAGCCATCACTCTGAAGTGGGAAAACATGACAGAAGTCTGACAAAATGCATGATGATTTACTAATAAAATGATGGAGGCATGAGATAACTCGTAAGAATGGTAACCAATTTACTCCATATGGCTTAAACAGTGCTAATGTTTGGGATTATATTTCACAAAAATGTATACAAGTCAAATCAAGAATTTCCCTCACAGACCACATTTTACTAAACAGAGATTTTCAAAAGCGTTTTCTGCTAGGCTAAGTTCCCCTTCCTTCAAAACCACTAGCACTTCAGTTTAGCTGTGATAGGAACCAAATGCCACTCACAAAGTTTTATTTACTAAATGCAGGGTGCTAACAGTGATATTCTGGCAGCCACATGAAATCATAGCTCCTGTGGCTATGACTGAATGAACCCAGAAATTTTCAAGCAATAGAGTCACAAATAAGAGACCATTACAATTCAGTACAAGTTATCTCTTCACATGAATGATTTCTCACCAAATCCTGGTTACAAATGTTACCCTTAAGTATCCTGGTTATCCTAAGGTAAGGGTATCAGTTTGACACCAGTGCATTGGGGAACCACAAATAAAGAAATCGGAGAAATCAAACACCAGAGAGGGGAAAGAAAAGAAGAGAACAATAAAGCCTGGACATGCTTTGCATTCTTTTCCAAATCAGAAGCATTTGCTGTTCCGAAGCAGCTGGCTCATGAGCTCGGACTGCAAATCGTCTTTTCCACGGTAAGACAGGACTATCAGAATTGAGGAGGAGAGATAACACATAAAAATGGAATTCATCAAATAAACAAAAAAACCATAGAGGATTAAACTTATTTCAGTCCAGCAGACCCTACTAACAAGGCACATCTTATCTCTATAGTCTTAAAAAAAGCACAAAAAACACCTTATTCCTTTTCAGTAGACAATAAAATCACTCAGAATAAATGGTGGTTTGGTTGGAGATAGAGCTATTGTGGACCATAATTACATACAAAGAAAATGGATGTATCTAATGTGAAAGCTTTCTACAGTGAGCTAAAATGCAGTAGTGAAGATAATTACTTTGTTCCTCAAGTCTTTTCCACAAAGACAAAAATCTTGCCAAGCTGGAATTTGATTCTGCAATTTTTAATGTCTTTTAAGATAACTCATTTCCTCCTGCTACCTGCCACCAACCAGTAAGTCTCAGAATTTTTAAACAAATTACTTAAGGGGACATGGCCCCTAAAAATATCACTTTTTATTTTTCTTTCTTCTTTTCCTTTCTCATCTGTATCTTTCACTACTGCTACTACAGGTAACACTTAAGATAAAAACACAAAATAGTTTGGGTTGAAAGGAGTTTTAAAGGTCATCTAATCCACCCCGCTTCTAATGGGCAGGAACTGCTTCAACTGTATTTGAACTGAAAAATCATATTTGGGGAAAAGTGAGGAGGCAGGTGCAAGCTTCCCCTTGTGTTTATTTTTGATGAAATCCTATACAATTAATTTGCAGAAGGTCTTTTTTTTCTCTCTTTTTTTTTTTTTTTTTGTCATGAGCATTTTAATATGATTGAAATTGTATACAATAATAACAGTAAGTCTTTCCCATTGCTCCCTATCCTGAAATCACGTCCTTCTGTTTGACATAGGAAACTCTGGTGCTGCGGTAAGGAATAGAAATTTTTCTTTAATCTAATGGTTAGCAAGAATTGATGATGAATGGTGCACATGGGAGCAGCTGAGGTCAGGAAACCAAGGTGTCTTTAGAAGATCATCTGGAAGAGACACTACTTACCAGTTCTTCTTCACTCAGAGTAAGTTACCTAGTACACAATTAGAGGCATTTCCTGATACCCACAACTTAGACATTACAGACCAAGATCTTGGAAGACTTTATCTCCAAGGCAAAACATATCCAGGAACCTTCTGATGATATTTTTACATGCCTTATTTCCAATTTAAAAAATCAAAATATAACTTGGTAAATAATACTGCAAAGGACCTTTGCAAACAAACTATAGGACAACGAAGACAAAAGAGTTTGTATCTGGATCTCACTGTTTTACCCAGAGAAGCAAGACCCACGTGATTACAGGAAGGGTTGTGTATGTGTATATATGCACACCTGTGCACTCACATACGTATGTACACCTTTCCTTTTCTTCCTCCCCTCTCCATCCTCCCACTAATCTTCATATTTAATTTCCAATGTGTTTCATAGAGGAATGAAGCTCTTAGATGTACTGATTCACTAAAACATAGTGAAAAGGGAGTTGGGTAAAAACAGATCTTACAGAATCTATACTGAGAGAAATGTGGTAATCTCAGTGAATATTAAATACAGAATCACAGAATCATCACAGTTGGAAGAGACCTTCAAGACCATCTAGTCCAATCATCAACCAGAACAACCATAATCACCCCAAAACCATACTTCTAAGTGCCACACCCAGACTCCTCTTGAACACTTGTAAAGACAGTCACTCCACCACTTGCCTGGGCAACTTACTCCAACACCTGACCACTCTTTCAGCAAAAAACCTTTTTCTAAGGTCTAATCTAAACCTCCCCTTGTGCAACTTAAGGTCATTTCCCCTTGTCCTTTCTCTTGAGACATGGCAGAGGAGACCAACATTCACCTCACTACAATCTCCTTCCAGGTAGTTGTAGAGAGAGAGATAAGGTCCCTCCTGGGCCTCCTTTTCTCCAGGCTAAACAAGCCCATCTCTCTCAGCCACTCCTCATAAGATTTGTGCTCCAGACCCTTCACCCGCTCTGTTGCCCTTCTCTGGACACGCTCCAGCACCTCAATGTCCTTTTGTGAAGTGAGTGGCCCAAAACAGAACACTGTACTCGTGGTACAGTGTCACTAGTGCCAAGTACAGAGGGACAATCACTTCCCCGGTCCTACTGGCCACACTACTCTTGATACAGGCCAAGATGCCATTGGTTGGCTTTCCTGATGCCTGGGCACACACTGCTGGCTCATATCCAGCTGGCTGTCAACCAGCACCCACAAGTCCCTTTCTGCCGAGCAGCTCTGGAGCCACTCTTCTCCCAGTCTCTTCACCCAGCCTCTGGGGGAAGTGCTGCATGGAGTTGCCACAACCCAAGTGCAGGACCTGGCAGTTCACCTTATTGAACCTCATGCAGTTCTCCGCAGCCCATCGATCCAGCTTGCCAAGATCACCCTGTAGAGCCTTCCCATCCTTGAGCAGAACAACACTCCCATCTAACCTGGGACTTGATCTGTGAATAAACTTAATCTAGTCTGTGAATTTACAGAGGATGCAGCTCTCCCCTCATCCAAATCCTCAGCAAAGGTGTTCATTAGGACTGGTCCCAGTACTGAGCCCTGGTGAACGCCACTAGTGAATGGCTGACAGCTGGATTTAGTTCCATTCCCCTCCACTCTCTGGGCTGGGACATCCAGCCAGTTTTGCACCCAGCAAAGACAGCATCTGTCCAAGCCATGAGCAGTCAGTTTCTCCATGCAATCTACACAGGACATCATTCTTGAGGCACAAATTTGAAGGAAGAGGAGCCCCCACTGTTCTTGCAGCTGCTTTTTTTTTTTTCCTTTCCCCCTCTAACTGCTTGTAGTCCTGATGGGCTAAAGGCCTTCCTTTTATTTAATTATTTTTAAATTGATTATTAATTAATTATTAATTTTAAATAAAAATATTATTTCATTTAAATTAAAGGCCCTCCTTTAATTTTGGTGAATGTGCACCCACTGAAGCATAAAATTGACCTCAGCAGCACCAAGCACTTGAGCGGTGTGAATGGCACCATGTAAGATGCAGATTAGTAGACTGAACAGTTTACGTGACTGTTCTACCTGTTCAACAGCTGGCTAAAAACTGCCAGTTTACATGTTGTTGGTGCAGGAACAGCTTGGTCCACTGCTGAAGTGGATTTTGAAACAGTCTTGTCAGGAGCTACAAATGGCAGCAGAACGTGGATTAACTTTTTAGATGTGTTTTTGAAACAGGAGCACGAGTTTTTTTTGGATACAGAGTCTCATGTACCTACCCCATCACTCCGTTGGAACGCCACTGGACCACATTCCCATGGAGGGATGGTAATAAGTACACACCTCTGACATGCCTGGTTGTGCTGCCCAGATGTCTTCCCCCTTTTTTCCCTGTGCAGAGGATGTGGAGCAGAAAAGGTGGCTCATATGCTTGGTAGTGATTCTCCCCTTTCCTCTCTAGGCTGTACTCTGCAGCTAAACAAGCAGAGGAATTAAGTCAGCAACTAATGACTGTCAACCTGGGAGAAAAGGAGAATTGGAAAGCAATTCATGCTTGAAGACACAGACATAAATTACTCAAATTACTCCAGGTAAGCCACACACAGCATGTCAGCAACTCCACAGGATCTCCTTTCATGCATCTTCTACCCTGCCACAGCCTGTGGCAAAGGTTCATTTATCCCTTTGTCCCTGCAACTTTGTGAAGCACAAATGCCTTCAAATACTGTCTCCCTGGAACAATGCCACTTAAGCAACATCTGTAGCCCTGGAAGAAATCTTACCATATGTATTTCCTTTTCTTCTTGAAGTTGAACCTATTACAGGCTTTCATACAGTACCTACTTTACTCAAACTCACGTAATACAGGCTTTTACTGTCAGGAACTAATGCATCAGCAGGGAATAGGAGAGTAATTTCAGCTCTATATGTTTCTCTATTTACATCCATTTCTTTGGAGAGAATACAATATTCCGATTTAAAAGCAACAAGAAAAAGGGTTTTCAGGGAATGAGTGTTTCAAGTATTTAATTTCAACGTTATTATAGAAGCCTCCCGCAATTCAAAGGATATACATGCAATACTCTGACTAACCTGTTTAAAATGTTTCCTTATTGAGCTGATACAGCATGATCATGACAAACAAAGGTTTCTGACCTGTTTTACAGACGGAAACGAAGACAAAGAAAACAGAACTTTGAGTTCAGTTTTAGGCTTCAATGCTATGCAAACAACAGTGAAATAAGATTTTCTGAAATAATGCACAGTACTAAAAAGTGGCTCTTATTTACAGGTCTGTTGTCCAAGACGCACATATTTGTGACTGTTGGATATTATGTTAAAATTAAACAATGTAGCTTCAGGGAAATCATCTGTTGAATATTTTTTCTACTTAAAAAATACCTATAAAGAAAGAACCCTTGAAAGTTTTGTTCTCTTAACATATCAAAGCCACCAGAAATTCAGTGTTTAATACTGGTTTTATAGTTTTAAACCACTACTTTACATTTGTCATGTAAAGCAAATTATTCCACTTTCTACTCCACAATTGATCCAAGAATCAGTCCCAGACAACACACTTAAGTAGCTAATATGCAGTTATATTGAGAGTTGGTCAAACTTCTTCCACAAGAGTGGTTTTGAGGTTTTTTAAGAGCTTGGACAAGGTATTTTTTCAGAGAATAGATTTTAACCAAACTTTAGTCTTTGTCCTGTTAGAAACCTGCATTTATTTGCAAGCATTGCAAACAGTTGCTTAGCTCAGGGACTATATACAGTGAGCCAGCCCCTGCTATGATGGAGTCCTGATGTCAGCTGGATGACACTTTAATAGGAACAGTAACAAACAGCATTGTGAAATCTCAGCCCAAGAGGTAGTAACCTTCTAAGTCTCTATTGCCTTTTTCTTGTTATTCCCTTCGTTTCATCCAGACTATGTAACTGACTTTGGTCTTAAATGATGAAGGCCTTTTGAAGGATTTTCACTAAGCTTTCCCTAGCTGCTGGATTAACAGGACACTCGGATGCATTTTTTTTTTCTTGTAGCTCTAAATATCCTGTCACTTTTAATTCAAGCTGACCTACTGCAATAGCATTAGTTCAAATACAGTTTGTTTGGTGTGAATGAACACTTTACAGCGTCTTTGACAGACATTTCATTGTAAGTACAATGCAACATTCACCACTACAAAACCAAACAAATCACAATCTTTAAGCACCAATGCTACTTCATGTAACAGAAGGGACTTTCAGAAGAGCAGGAGGGTTTCATGGGCTGGAAGTGATACTGCAGAAAGGGCATTAGCAGAGTGAAGAAAGTTTAATGGAAAATATGGCAGCTCAGGATGAAAGGGCAGGCAAAGGTGAAACTATTTCAATGTGAGCAACTGCTCACTGTTCAGTAGATTTTGACTAAGCAAGCTTGCACTGTTTGCAAATATCTGATGTTCCTTGTCCAGAAAAAATATATTGACTTCATTTTCTAATAATTTTTTTTCTCACACAGAAATATATGGTTTCTTTCTGTACCCCTGGAGAAAAAAACCCATAATCCCTCAGCAACCATCCCTGGTCTGCTGCTCTCTTCTGCTGTATCCAAGGTTATATCAATGTTCTTTTTTCCAATGAGAGAATTGAAATGATGTCAATGTGTCATGCTGCCCTCCCTTTCCCCCCCTCACCCCCCCCCCAGAAGTTTTTATGTAACTAATTAGTAATCAAGATTAGGGAAATATAAGCCAACAAGGAAAGGAAATTTATGAGTAGGTCTCCCACTAAACGGAAAGTCTTAAAGCTGAAATTTCCCCCTCCTCCATTCTACATTTGGGGTAGTGATTCACAAATCCTCACTTCCACTCCTCTGCTGGCTAGTTCCTCTCTATTGAATGTCAATGCTTTTCTTCCTGTGGTGTTACAGAAATGCACCTTTCTACCTCCTCTCCCCTCTGTGTGTCTCTCAAGTTTCTTTCCAGAAAAAAACCCACTCTTCATAATGTGAAGTTAGATAGGAGAGTTGGAAGTGTTTCATCTTCTCCAGACTATTCTGATCCTTTCTGCCTGCCAGAATAAAAAGTTTCACTGGGGAATATTTGACAATATAGTACTGAACTGTCAGCAGTTACTGTAGTTCTTTAGTGGACCCAAAGACTGAACCTGTTTTTCGCTCCCAGCACAATTTCCCAGGCCAAGCCAGCGGAGGAGAGGTGTGAGGCTGCATGTGCTGCCTGTGACTGCCTGCTGTTCCCTTCTCCCACGGGGAGGGAGAAGACTTCAGTCGCCAGGGATGTCAATCAAGTGTTAAATTCGCAATAGCAAAGCATTCTTTTAAGCCAGACATCTATTTAATAATGCTTACTCCTTGCTTAAAATTGTAGACAAACCTGTCCATAATCAGATAACATAAAAAGACTGTGACAGATGGCTGGTGACGTCTGTACCTGCCCCCTTTCCCCATACTTGGCCTATTTGCTGTGGTCTGCAAGTATCCGTGAGAGGCAGCCTCCACACACTTCGCACTCTAGGCAGGCTGTGCGTGGATCAGTAGTGAGTGTAACCTGCTGCTTAAAGCACAAAAGCAATTTTCAGAAGAGTTTGGGTACCCTTCTTGGCCACACGGATCATTCACATGTGTTGAACAACTTGACAGGTGACAGGTGCATAACTTTTTCCGGGTTGCCAAATAAAGAAGATTCTGCAACGGAATTATCTTTGACAGCATTGCCATAATTTTACTAAAATTACTGAAATAAGTAAAACTCCACAATTCTTTCGTCTCTTTCAAAAAACAGAAAACATATTGATGTTTATAGGTGTTCTCAAGGAACATTCATGCTGGTACACCACACATGAATAAAACCTGATTCTTGCAAGCTGTGTTTGTCATGCAGTCCATCTGATTTGTTCAAGTAGGCATGTTAGACCTGCAGTGCATCTGAGCTAGTAAGGTTATTAATTGGTAATAAATAGAAACACACTATTTAAAACACTTTTGACTAATCCAAGCCCAAATAAATCTGAGTTGGAAGATATATTAGCCCTCCATATTACACTACGACGAAAGAATGATTAGCCAGGACCCTTGACAAGCTGAAGATGTATGATCTGAAATGGTACCCTTTTTCTGCTTCTATCGAGAGATGATTTTAGCTATGTGTATGTTTGTTTAGTGCTTGTGTAAATTTTTAGACCGATAGCCCTGAAACAGGAACCTTTATCTTCAAAACTGGCACAGGCTCAGTCTTTTTTTCTAGTGTTGTACTGCACCTTAAACAAGGCTCGTGGGCTTATTGCTAAGAATGGGACAGGCAAATGACTTGGTGCTTATTCACCAAGGTGAATACCTCTGCTGAGGTATTTCTTTGCAATACAAAGGGTATGAAAGTTCCTGGGACCTGCTTCACATATTTGGTATGTTTGAGTACAGAATCTGACATTTTTTCATGCTGCACACCCATATTCGCTTTATATTGTAATTCATTTTGAAGAATTAAGTATCCTTACAGAAATATTTTACTGAAAACACTGGGGAGAAAAGGCACAAAGCAAGCTCTCCAAAGAAAAAGAAGGGACAACTTGAGAAATTTCTTCCCCCCACACGCACCTCTTTTTCCCTTGCAAAAGGAATCAGAGTACAACTTGCTGCAAATTGAAGTAAGCTTGGCAAATTCACATTTGATCAATACCCTGATCCAGGAAATCTAAAATCTAAATTAACTGATTAACTATTCAGAGTATACTGAGGAAAGGGAAATTTCACTGTGTGCAGAAATGGAGAGGAAAGGAGTGGCATGACTAAAACCAAGATAACAAAAGGCCCTTGAAATTTCTGGGGAGCATCTAAATTTTGTGAGCCCTCCTCAAACCTAAGAAGCATGTGTTACACAGCCATAAGTAACAGGATTGCTGCTAAATTCCCAACAGAGCTGTAACAGAAAGTGAAACTTAACAGGGACAGAGGGGATAATGGTTATTTTCTTTTACTATTTCTTGCTTTCTTAAATTCTTATTAGGAAATTAGTAAGCCATATGGTTTGCAGAACAAATTCAGGCACTAGGAACTTCCTAGAGTACTTTTATTTTTCACTTTTTTTTATTTCTAATGGTAGTTATGCCTATAGGTGAAGTAACAGCTGAGCGACTCAGAGTATCCTGCTGTTTAATTTAATCAAAGGAGTGGTGAATCCTTAACAAGACCTTTAGAAAAAGGACAAAGATCATTTCCCCTATGACTGGATTACAAAGAATATACATACATTGCTTCATGAAACCAAATACATAGTAAAAGTTTATGAGGAGAGAAAGAGAGGAAACCAATAAGGACACTTGAAGGCATGTTGATTTTTTTTTCCTGAAATTTTGTGGCATGCTCTTAAATCACTGCCATTATCTAGAGGGCTTATAAATGCTACAAATTAGTCAAGACAATTGCACACAATAGAACACATAATACACACCAGGATGAGCAAAACTCCATCTACCAACACTAAATCGTAGGAAGCTGTGCTGAGATTTCCCTATTTCTGCTGATCCAGACCCTGAGGCTTGCAGAATAAACTTTTGCAGAACTTAGGAATAAGAAGCAGCAGGAAAAATCTCCTGATCTTTGGTGCATTCTGTCTTCACTGATGTCCCAAAGTATGGGAAATTTGAGACCAGATAATAACTTCAGAGGTTAAACCAAATAAGGAATGTAATAAAGATCTGGTAGATTTCAAGCATTTTACCTCTGGAGCACTGATGCTCCTGAAGGTAATAGTGTGGAAATCCTGGCTTATTGCTAAGACAACTCAGTGCTACTACTGGATTCTTCAGTTCATGAAAATACTAAGAGTTAATGCACCAGCTCCACTATCAGAACAAGAGCTGCAATCCCTGCCACCAATAACATGTCTCTACAGCTCTCAAGATTTGAGAAAAACAAAACCAATCCTTAGTCCATCTCTTGTAGTGAGTAGCAAATCCCAGTATCCTCATAGCCCCCAGAAATCTTATGAGATGACTCACAATGCTCTTGATTACAGAGTAGCCTGGGGTACTCCCCACTTTCTGACAGCATGGTCTATCTCTCACCTGGCATAAGTGAAGCCACTACTCCCAACACCGGCTCTTTTAGCTGTGGTGGTGAAGTTACACTGTCTATGTGCTGTTTACCAAATAAACCCCTCTGCTTTGGTGTTTGATTGCCCGACAGCTCAGGTGCATGCTCCATGTCTCTGATTCCCTACAGTCACACAGAAGGTGAGTGGCAAACATAAGAGTAGAATAATTTTCTACCCCAATCTTTTTTCAGAGTCCAGCCCAACCCCAAAAGTCAAAGAATTAACCTGTGTGTCAACCTTTCACTTAAAGAGCCCATTTGTAGAAATTTGTGTTATGTTAAAAGCTAATTAAGGTCAAGAATACCACAGTCTATGGAGGAAGACTTGTTAAGTCATTCAGTCTCTGGAGGAGTGGGATTGGTTTCATCAGTACTCTTGCCACTGTTTTGTCTGAACTGCTTTCAGGAGTCATAAGCAATAGGGGGTTTTAGTAGTTCCCTTGCAAGATACTTCAGGTGTCTTCCACCTAAAAATTCTAACCTGGTTTTTGGTTTAAATGTATCTCCACTCAAGTTTTATGACCCCATGCCTCTTAATCATGCTTGGGTGCATCAAACTACACTTTCACTCCTGGATGTTTCGACACTTCAAACATTTATAGCCTGTTATAACATAATTTCTCCTTAGTCATTACCTAGTGATACAATGAATTATTAAATCACTACACTATGTTGTCTGAGTTCTTTGATTCCACTCCCAGAATTTGCTGCTTCCTACTGAACTCCCTCTAATTTGTTCCTCTCAAAAGGCCCAAAGGGACTCATCAGACACATTCGATGAAAAATATGCTACTGATTTATCACGTTTTCCTTTCTATACCCCTCCTATTTTTACATCCTTCTGAAAATCAGGTCCTTTTTCGGCATTTCAGCAAAATAACGAGTTGTGTTTAGTATCCAGTCCAATCCTTTTCACACAAAGCATTGAACATTCCGAGCTTCCAGGAGACATAAAGAAAATTGGCCCTGTATCCACATGCCCAGTGATAAAACTGGGCTTTTTGGAAAAATCCGTGCCACCACAGCAGCATTTGAAGCAATGTGAGATCCCGTACCTGTTGACATTTTTGCTCCGAGTCCAAGGATGGGGGATGTTATTTAAATATCATGAGTAACCCATGAATAAAGCCTGAAGTGCAAAGGAAATTTGGATCTACTGCTCTTTCATTACTCGGTGAGTATAAAAATGTCAGTGTTGGCCAGGGTGGGCCAGAAGCTTTGGGAGCATCATCCCTTCTTCCTTCCCATGCAGTGAGAGCTCCCCCACCTGGGCGTCCTACTGCCCACTGCCCTGGGGTGGAGTGGTGCTCCCAGCTTTTCCTTGAGAGGGAAAAGAGGGGATTTCAACAGGGGC
The DNA here is from genome assembly GCA_013399855.1 of Oxyruncus cristatus. Taxonomy (NCBI): domain Eukaryota; kingdom Metazoa; phylum Chordata; class Aves; order Passeriformes; family Cotingidae; genus Oxyruncus; species Oxyruncus cristatus. The sequence continues at coordinate 90,420 of VXAY01007069.1, forward strand.
ACGTCATTCCTTCCTGGAAAACTTCAAGGCCACACAGGCTAAATGCACTGGAAAATAGTGTCTGCTGTGTTTCTGCAGACAGAAATTACCTCAGGAAATACCTCAGGAAAAGAAGTATTCAGCCAGCATTTATAAGCAAACTGTTTAACATAAGCCGGTGGTCCCCTGCTTCCCCTTCTAGTTTCTGCTAGAGGAGAGGCACCTGGAAAAGACTAAAATGAGGAGAAAATAACTTTCACAGCAAGCTCACCACTTAAGCCTTGCTTGTGGGGACAGATCAAGCATCCTGAGCAAGTCCTCAACCATGGCAACAAGTGTTCCAGAAGTCATGGGGTCACTGTCCAGAGCTGTGGCGGGGGGATGAGCAATGGGGACCCACATCTTGCCACCAGCCTCGGTCCCCAGGGACAGCCTGAGAGGAAGCCTTCCCCAGCTCTAGCCCAAGTCGGGACAACACTCCCCATTAACCCTCAAATGTGTCGCCACATTAAATGCAGGACACTGGTTTTGCTCGCTCAAGCATGAGGACGGGTCTGCCTGGGTTGGGTGCCTGCTGATGCAGCAGCTGCTTTTCACCAGTGTCCAAAGCAAAACTTTCCCTAACTGCTTGCTGTGACTTAAGTCTTGCTTCTCTCTCTTTATCACACTCCTTTTAGAATGCTGGTATTTTCCAAAGGAAAAGAAAACATCCTCTGTTACCTGGAATTTTCCATGGTTACACTTTGCCCAGAGATGACTTGTCCCTCCAAGGAAACTTTCAGCATTATGTAATATTTTTTTTTTATTCCATTGTTTGTATCTACAGAGGCAGGCAGATAAATGGACAAATAAATGAAAGAATAGCCTGAGATATTTATCAGAGTACAGAGCTAGGATGACTCAAAGATCAAGACAACTGCTCTGGAAAGTTTTAGACTTTTGTTAATTGAAGATTGCTGAAATTCCAGGGTAACCAGGGGGTCATCCATGAATCTTTCTCACAGACAAAAATGTAATTTAAGATAAGGGTGTGACTGGAAATACCTAAAGGAATGCCATGTTTAATTTTGAGATCCAGTCAAATTGTGCTTTCATAAATGTTCAAGTAACATGTTTTTTGTCAACATTTAGAAAGGTGTACAAATATTATTAGTTTAAAAATTTGAATCCCACTGTTAATGTTGAAATATGCTTTTGAGCTCTAACCACTGTTATCTGGATTGCCACTTTTCTGAACATTTGACTCCTTGAGCCCCATCAACTTTTTTGAAAGTGTATTGATTTCTTCTAGAAGCAGTTCTAAACCCACTCTTTTTACTATTTTTTAATATAAATATTATAAATCAAGTATTTTTCTGTGTTACTGTATAATTCTTGCACACACAGACACTATGATAGTATAACTTCAAGACAATACGATTAATCACACTGAAACTACATGCACACAGTCTCCAAAAGACTTGGGGGTCTGGTTCATCAAGATGAACAAGATTTTCCTGCCATAAATGTATTTTTATTGTGAGGTAATTTCTATGTGGACAATTTAATTACTTGCTTGAACAACAAAATTCTCAAAACAGTAAAGCCTGTCCAAGCTACCCATTTCTCACTTGATTAACCTGAAGAAACTCAACACACCTGTTCCAGAATAACTGATTTTTATAGAATGACTATCAGAGAACTTGACACTTTGCCACCATCTTGGCGTCGTATTTCATACAAGACAACACCCCAAAAATGCCTTTCATTCTGGGTGACAGATACATTTGCCTGGAGTTATTATCAGGAAAAATGTAGAATGCCTTGTCAAAAAGCAGAATATTTTTTTTTTTAAAAAAAGATATGATCTCATGGGGGAAAAAAAAACCCAGCAAAGAATACTGATCATCCATATCCAGAGGCTAAGAGTCTAAATCCTTTTGGTATCGATCTACTTGGATTAGGAATTCAGGAGACACATATGTGTCTTTGCATGTCTGTGCTTTGCTGATCTCTCCTGTGTTTCTTCTGGGACACAGATGAAAAGCTAAGTTCAAGGGTCTACCCTTAATTAATCTTTTATTCTTAATATTGCATACGCCCATGAGCTGTAATACTCAAGGTGCCAAAGGTCTGTAAGCACCTTCCAAAGCATGGCATTACATCCTAATGAGGCTAAAAGTTGCTCAAAAACAGATGAAAGAGCTGTTATTTCATCTCTGCTGATCAAAAAATATTACAAGCCTTGTGGCATGGGACTTAGAGCATCAACCCATCTGCTCTGGTGGTTCAATTCACTCACCTATTGAGTCCAAATTCTTAGTTGAGAGAATTTCAAATAAAATTAACCTCCTGCTTCTCTAGTATACCAGCTGGGGATCACTTTTGTCCCCTACAGTGTGGGAGATCTCATTATGCAAGTTATCCTTCAGGGCTTGCTCTGTGCTGCCCATGAAGTAGCACTGGAGTGGCAGGGAGACATTTGCACGATCCCTTCAGAGGTGCTGTCCCAGCAGCAGATTTGTTGCAGGTAGGAGGCTTTCTAAATTAAAAAGGAGTAACAGTTTATACCATTACGTTAAGAATTCAAAGTAAACTATTTAATAAAAAAATCCTTGTTTACACTCCAGCTGTTGATTATCTCCGAGCCTGGTAACAGCAGGCACTATTTACCAGAAATCCCGAAGAATTCATGCCAAAAGAGAACACAACAACAGAACCAGGCCCAAGATGTGACACTCTGCACTTCATTCCTCCACAGATGGATATCCTGACACAACCTGTTGATTCCTTACTTCTGGCTGGCACAGGTTATATCTGACTTTTCTCAAAGCAAATTCAGCTTTCATGACAGACTAGTGACAGGTGGGAAGATTAAATTCCTCCGTTTATCCATGCAGAGGTGCAGCACGGACAACCGTACACGTGTTAATGTACATCATCCCAGACTGAAGGAAGTACCTACCGGGCAGCAAAGATACCTCTACCTCCAGCACTCAGCCCTTCACCCACTCGTAAGTGTTGGGTAAAACTTCACTGAAGCCAGTCCTGTAGTGTGAAAAGCAGAGCATGGGTAGCCTTGTTACTGTTGATACAGCTTAACCTCTAAACTGTTTCAGCCAAAATAAGTTTTACCATCAAAATCGCATTTTCATTATGTCTATCCTTGAACTTTTTTAGGTATAGAAATGTTATCACAAATCATAACTCTCATCTGACACTACTACACAACTCATATTTTCAAGAATATATTTGGCCTTCAGTCACAAATTCTCTTTAAGCAAAGCCTACACTTTGATGCAATCACTGACTGTTATCAGTGGAAATTAAACAAACCCAGCAACCAAGATGAAAAACTGTTCTGTTGTCCATCACTGGTATGCTGAAGCACCAGTCCTTTGTGTCTAACACAGTTAACACTATGTGTGAGTGAGTCACTGAATGATTTCAGCTCTCTGAAGGAAACAGTATTGTCCACTTTTTTCTTCAGATGTTCCACCTTCCCCAAAAACACCTAAGGTTATACTATGTATTAATTCTCATTCCTAAGGGTCAGTATAGCATATCAACAGAAGAAATACAGCTTATTGCCAACTTTCGGCATGCATCATTTGCAATTCCATTCCATGGGCACTTGCTGACTGAAGTAATCTTAATAATAAAGACAAAAAATATATATTCCTAGAAGACTATTATATGGAATGACATAGGATGCAATACTCTCCAGCCACAGCGAAACAATTACTTTAAATGAATGAAAGCAGTGCTGCTTATGTGGTGACAGGAGGATACTGCCTTTTTAAAAAAATATATATCTGTAATGAAAGCTAAGCTGTTATTATGTGTAAAGCAGCTGCAGAGAAAGTGATAGCATTAAAGGCATTAGAACAAAGATTATCTGTTCTCTGTAATTAAATCCTTTTCCCTGTTTTATACCAGATGACTCCTAAGGTCACATGAGCCCAGTTGAAGCATCATCCTTGAAACTAGCCTGAAGAGGTTGTAGACACTCACTGGAAACCCCTCAACCTACAGGGATTTAATTATTCTATGTTTTCCATCCTGCCTTTTCTCTGTGGGAGTGGGGAGCTGTAACACTGTTCCAAAAAAAAAGTATCTGGGAACAGGCTGGTCTTTGAACAGCTTCCTTCACACCTTTTGCCAGGGACCTCCACATAAATATCACTTCCTTGCCAGAGTAGGCAGATATTCCTATCCTAGTTCAAATAGCTGTATCATATAAAAATACAAGACCTTATTTGTGGTTTCTGAAGTAGGAATATCCAGCTCCCAGAGACTGAATGCAGTGCCAGGATATTCTCTGCATGAGTCAAGGGGACAGAGGAGTGTGTCTGCAGATCCATGACAAACACAGACACTCTTCAATGGCCTTTGATCAATCTGGCATAGGCTTAGCATCATGCTCCTCAAGTCAGCTTTACTCCTCATCTAACACCACCTCACCTACGGCTTACCTAATACCCTCCTGTTGGTAGCAGTTACATGGATTTAAAAACAAAGGGTTTGCACAATCCAGGAGGTGGACTCCTGCTAGCTTAAATCGTAAGCCATATCAATGGTGATTAAAGAAAGAAAAAAAAGGAAAAAAAAATCACCAGTGTTTGGTTGTTTATGAGAGCTACTGGTCTCAGTCAAGTCATAAGGGGAAAAATCCATTCACATGGATGCCTCAGCCTGGTAAGAGGGTCTCAACACTTGGAGGGCAGGAAGGCTGAACTTGTTTTTCCTCCACTTAGGGTCTATTTGGGTTAGAGCTGGAGGTGAAAAGAAGACAATAATGGAGTCAGGCCTGAATTGTACCACATCCTTTTACAATCAGAAAAATCAAAGCTGACCTAGGCCACAGTCCTTCTGCTCCAACTGTTCTCCTGCTGGACAAAGTAGCCTCCTTCCAGTAAAATCTTAAAGAAAGCCAGCTCTGACACTTCTAATCTGTTTCACTTCATAATCACATGCATTCTCCAGCTTGCAAGGCAAGCTTGTCCCTTCTTAGTACTTCATACTGAAAGAAGAAAGAAAAAATGGAGGAAAACTGACTTGGGCCGCACAACGGTTTGAAGAAATTCAGATATGAAATCCCTCTCTTATGCAGACAAAACAGGAGTGTAAATGAATCATCTGTGCTGGAGCCAAGACTGAAGGGAAGACTGGAGCCTGTGTAATTCACCAGGGAGCCAGAGTAGTGCTAGAGGCAAAAGGGCAGAGGAAATGGAAGAACCCCAAATGCCCGCTGAAGCCCACTGCCATCTGTGGCATGAAGCCAGACTGGACTGGAAGCTGGCAAGCATGCACTAGCCCTTGTAACTCATATGAAGGTTAATTTCTGCCTCCTGCCCTCATTTTTCCTGAGTTGGCCTCCTAGCTTGCTCCTTCCACTATCACCTGTACCTGTATTCTGAGGGACACAGCACACTCCCCAGGTGATCATCATCTCCATCAGCTTTTAGGATTGCCCAGCTCTTTGCTCTGCTTTACGATGAATGCAATTTACAGCATGTCCCAACAGAGCTATATCTCTGTGAGAGATGCACACAAGGAAGGAAAGCCAACAGCAACACACAAGTCTGTCAGGTTACTGAAATGACTGTCACTGGAGGTAACTCTGATGAACTGGAGAGGGTCAGAGCCAGAGTAAGTTCTGGACAGCCCAGGCCCCTTAACTTCAACACAACAAACACAAGAAATATTTTATTTTAACCTGAACTTTTCCACCCGAGCTTAAAAACACTACGGCATTTTATAAAGCTTGGTAGTATTTACCTTCAGAGCTTTATTAGGCTCCTTTTTTGCAAGTAAAGGATATTCTGAGAAGCCTCCAAATATGTAAACTAAAACAGAGAACTGATAAGAGGAAAAAGAAAGCACTACAAGGGTATCCTATCTTCAGGACACAAGTTCCAAGGTTAAACACTAGTCCAAACCCTTGCCTGTAGCAGGGAAGTGGGGTAGGTACCTGTTCAGTATCAGATTAATGAGAATGTTTTTTTCTATTTAGGAGGTATTAAATGGTTGAAGGACGAAAAGGTTTTAAATATAGTCAAGTTGGAAAGTACCAGTGAAGTATTTTTATTAGTGTGAGTAAACATATGGCTTTACAGGTGCTAGTCCATTTAACTTCATGTTAAAATAGACATTTAAATGTTATTTAAGCCATACATGCAGCAGGAAGTATTTTATGGTTTCTACAGCAAACCAATTCCCATAGTCATTAAGTGTCTGGTTTCCTACCCTGCCAGGTTCCTGGTGATACATGTTTTCCTCTGTCAGCCCTTGCCAATTCATCTACTACCCTCCAATCCCCTGATCTGTGCTTTCTGTTTTTCCATGGGGTAGATGTTTCTAGTACAAGACACACTTTTACAGTTTCTCTTTGCCCATTCATGCCATTGTATTCAGTCTTCATTAGTATCCTACTCTGTCTCTTCCTGATGTTTTTCTTCTTAATTTGTCATTGATGTTTTCCTTTTCCTTTGTGTGGTTTAGGCTCCTTTTTTTTTTTTTTCCCACCCTCAACACGTGCTTTCATTCTCCTTCTATTGTGATTAAGATTTCATTTTAATGCAAATTTCAAAGCAAAATATTGTTATCCCCAAATGCTACATGCATACTTATACTTGAACAAGACGAAAACACTTCTCATCCCTTACCTTTTGTTCTAGGTTTTCCCACCTTGCAATGATGATTTCTTTTTTTGTGTGGATTAATCTCTCATTTATTTCTTTGATGCTCTTTTCTTTAACAGCACAATTGTTTTTCTTTGATGTTAAGCTAAACTTCTTTTCTTTATTAGTATTTAAAGCTTGATTGATGTTTGACTTCTTTTGTCACCATTTTCTTTGAGTACCTTAGTTATTCCTTCCCACTCTCGATCTGCTATTTTATTCCATCACCAGTTTTAGGGGTATGTCTCAAAGATAATGCTAATGGAAGCAACTTTTACTTAGAGGGCCAAACACTATTATGTCTTTCACATGCGCGAACATTAAAATTAGTAATAGTGCACACCTGCAAGGTAGAGTACATAATTATTTTTTTCTTACTCAAGGCACTTTGAGAGTCTGGGATGACACTAATTTGCACCTTGAATATGCAAAGATGAACACAGGTGTTAAAGACTGCAATTCAGAGCCACCTAGCAGTGTGAAGGCAGAAGTCCTACTTTCCTTTTCCCTCAGCCAGGCCATAACTGAAGCTAAGTATAACACTATAGGTTTTCTTTCTAATAGAGTCTATAGGTCTGTTGTCAATTAGTTGAAAAACTATGTTTGTGACCTTTCATTCTGGCATGAACAGCCACCAAACTCCATTTTCCATGAAGTACTGTCAAACATGGATGTTTTACCAACTTAACTCTGAAAACTGGAAACCAGAAGCTCTGGAATTTAAATATCATGCCGATAAATACTGAGATTGGTAAAATTATAGTTTTGCTTATTCAACCACAACCTATGACTTGACTTTGCATGTGGTGATTATATCTAGGAAGCAAGGTTACAAGACCTACAAAACGTGGTTTCTGCAGAAGAAAGACGGTATGGAAGATTTAAAGTAATCGTTCTGCTCTTGATAGTAATTGCTCCAGGCCCAGCAATTCCTCATAGACAATTCAATTAAATGCTGACAGAAACACAAATAGAGCTCACACGGTCTTCTAGTTCTTGCAGCATTGCACTGATGTCATCTTGTCTGGAAGTTACTGTGAAAGGGTGTTCTTACTGAACACATAACCACTAAATAACACAGCGGTGTCCAAAACAATTAGAAAAACAATAACCCTGTGTTTCAAAACTTGAGTTTCCCAATCTCCGGAACTGACCTTGTTGTACCTGGCAGTCTCATAGAGGATAATGTATGTCTTTGCATTCCAAACATTGGATAGGGTTTGCGATTCTCCCTTTTGGGTTTATGCTTACATTCCTGAAGAGTCTCTGATGGTAACTGAAATAGAAAACACTTCTTGTTGTATTGAAATTAGCAGCAATGAATCACCTGAACTGAATTCTTTTCAGTGCATAACTAGTTTATTTGTTCTAATTTCCTGTTATTGCACAGATATTTGCCTTTCTGAATTTAGTCTTGTCAATGAATATCATTCAGTTACCTCTTGTCTTTCCTGACTTAATGATAGGCTACAGTATTACATATATATATATACATATCAAGCACAGTTTTGAAATGCCAGTGTTTTTAATGGTAACAGTTGTTTGCAAAGCAAGGCAAAACAACATTGTAGAGACACATAGATAGTCATGTAGGAAGATCAAATAGTATAATTTATAATATATTGACACAGTATGAAACTTGGGCTAGTTTTAATCTTGTGGTAAAAATTCGAAAGCGAGTATACCTATAATTATTTTTATAATAAGACAGACTGAAAACTTACGAACTGCACTAGGATGGAGGAAAATTTGAAAGTATTTCTTGAAATATTAATAGCAAGCAACTTAAGGAAAAACTTCAATCACCTCGAACTAGAGCCTTGCAAAACGAGGTTAAGCTCAAAAAAAAAAAATCAAAAGCTGTTAACATGTGGAAGTGCTCACTTAAGCCTCTTGAACAGCTTTAACTCCGGCTGCCGGTGATATTGCTGCAGAGCAGTATTCAATAGCCTCCTGATGCAATTAATGCATGTTTGTATTTATCACCTCAAACTAGGAAAATGTGCCTTTCAGGTGCTCACTAAAAGTATACACAGATGCAGAGCTTCACTACCCAGCGAAATCTGCGTGTGGGCACAGTGACCGTTCGTGGCCCAATTGAGCTGGATGAGAGCGATGTAAAACAGCTGCCAACAGTTTCTGAGGCGGATTAAGCTTTTGTACTCAAAGTACTTAAGATGTTTTAAAGTGTAAGAAATCCGCGTCTGTATCTTATTAAGCTCTGGTGCCAAACTGGTTACTGCTCATGATCTATTTGTGACTGATTCCGATACCAGTTATTAGTGCTTGGCAAATATGGATAGAAATAGGGAAATCCTTGCCTGTCAAAACTGTTGTGGTGTTTTCTGCTTGTGTCATGAATTTTCATACGAATAGCCCTGTTGAAGCATTACCGCAAGATTCTGCAGTATCACAAAAATATTTAATGAACCAAACCCCAGCAAATGCTGGCCATAAAAACAACTTGTACAGCATCCCACAATCCAAGCAAGCAAAAATAGTGGTATCATAATGGCTTTATTTGGGCCCATGCTTCACTAAAATTTTTTGATGTACTTTGCAATCTAGCCATTTCTTGGGCGACTTTGATGAGAAATCTGTCATTACATCAACCCTTATTACCTGAGGTTTTTTTATACTCTTTCTTTCATAACTAAGACAGTATCTAGCTATGCTTACTCTTTCCAACATTTCACTTGCTTAAAAAAAAAGTACTAGCAATCCAAGCTGGTTTTATTTTTTGTATCTCTCAGCAAGTTCTAATAAAGTAAATTGAGCAATATTCTCAGTTTATTGTATTGATAAACAGACTGTAAAGTGTTTTATGATATGGTACTTCTCGTATGAAAGACACTAGACTAACATAAATTGCAATTGTAACTGTAAAGTACTAAAATATATTTTCCCTCTAGGGCTCTCTAGTATATTTGGCTGAAAAAAAAATAAAATAAAATAAAATAGACTTGTTTATTGTGTATATTTTTTGTAGTGTAATTAAATGTCTCTATGGTTTCCACTCAGAAACAAAGTCCCCTTTCCCTGCTCAAAGCACTCAAAAGGCCTACAAATAACTTTATAGAGCTGCCTTCTTTCAAATTGGAGGTGAAAAAGCACTTTCTTTTTCACTGTCTCCAAACTGTCTCCAGAGGAGAGGATCTCTTGGCACTTGCAGCTCTGTCATTTCCAGGGCATGCTAATAGTCATTATTTTAAAAAAGCATCAAACCCTTGAGTCAATCTTTCCTACCCTCCCAGTGATACTGACTCACTGTAATCTGGACCAATGCAAAAATTTCCTTTCTCCACCCAAACTGGTGACAAGTAGATTCTTTGTGGTGAATACTTTGGATTTCATCCAAAGTGAATATTAAGCGGAAGGTATCTTCCCCACCCAGGATTAGGACTTGTCAGCATGGCAACTCCTCTGCCCTAAGGATGTAAAGCAACCAGTGTGACTTTGGCCCCCTATCAGGGGTTGCCAGAGGTGGCTGTCCAGACTGGTAAAGCACAGAATTTCTCTGCCTCTCAGTCATAGGCATAGATCGTATGGCCCTGGATCACCTCAGCTCTGCAACATCCACAATGAAACTGAGGACAAACAGTCCTTGGTGGTTTTATTGGAGAAAAACATTGAAGAAATTTGCAGGGATGTGATAATGTAGCTACAGACTGCAGACAGGTCTCACTTCACACATAGCAGTTACATTTTGAAGTCCAGCTCTTCAAAGACATCAGGACCTACTCTGATCCTTCTTACAGTGTTCACCAGCAGTGAAATTACTGAAGTGCCTGGAACTACTGCAGGGTGGTGAGAGCAAAGTGTGGATCAGAGCAGCGTCCTGAACCAAGCGTAATAGTCTTTGTTCAGTAAATACAAGCCCTCTAGTATGTCCTTGCTTTAACATCATTTCCCACCCAGAACACCCATTAAGAAGCAAGTGCTAATGGAATTATTGTAATCCTTCTTCAGACAAAAGGAAGCAGTTGATTATAGATAACCAAAGAAAGAGCACTCAGAGAAAAGTCAGAGGACAGGTAACGGATCTTTGAAATAAAGGTAGAGGTGAGATACTTAAAAAAATTAACCTCCTCCTCTCTTTTGGTCTTCCTTTAATAAAATGGTGATAAATCCATTACCTATTTTAAGGTTCAGAGCAGCTGCATAATGAATCTGCCTTAATACACAAGAAAGTGCAAATTCAACATTACACTTCAACATCTTGTGCTCCACTCTAAGCGAGATGGAGAATTACACAAGTACAGAACCACTCCCTGGAGTAGCTGAATGGAGCTGGCAGAATGAAGGCTGAAACAGTCACAGTTAACTCCTGATACATATTTAGGCACAAAATCTTAAGCTCTTCTTTTGACCCAGATTTTCATAAGCTTTGATTGTCCTTACAGAAAGTTTCTGATGGGACTTCTCTTAGTCTCAACTCAACAACTTGCCAAAAAAAGGAGAAGAGTAGCTCCCTAGTCACATATGACGGATCTGCTTGCTTCCCTATGGCTCCTTCTAGATCCTAAAACCATCTCATAATTCAGGACTAATTTTAATGTTTGGGAAAGTAGTATTCCTAAATCTTTCTTGAGCAGCCATCTATCTTGGATCTGAACACGCCATTTTAATTTTAATAATTAGTTTAATTTAAATACCACAAACTCAATGGGACTCTTACCTCGAGAGTTTTTTAGGCACATTGATGACTTATAGCAGAAAAATGGGAGTAATTTTGATGTCACTGGTTGACAGAGGAGTTAAGCATTTGACCTGGCGTTCTAAGCTCATTTTGTAGGCATTGTGTAACATGGTGTTTTAAGAGCATGGCTAAGCAGCAGACTTGTCGGTTTTCCTTGGCTTTGTTGTTGCCCTCTGGGTCAAACAGCCCTCCTGGAAAAAGAGAGGTAAAGATTGTCTGGTCTTTGAAGGGTAACCATCATGTTTAGCTTCAGCTGTAAAGTGAGGAAGGATGGCTGCAGAAAGAGACAAGCTTGTTGCACAGTTCCAAAACTACATACTACTGAACAGACATTTGGACAATCAAACTTTACTAACAGAATGGGGCTTGCATGCAGACTGGAGAAACAAAACTCTTTATCCAAGTTCAAGGCAACACTGGAAGAGTCTGTGAATCAGAGCCAAAGTCTGCACAGGAATGTTGCCTCTCCCTGGAAAGAAAAGAAACTTGTGTTGTACATTTGAGGGGGAGAAGAGGTAGAGAATATAAATCCAGTTTAACATACCATGTTTTTTATTCTCTGCAATGAAGACAGTTTTAATGACTCTATTTTTCCATTTCACGCCAATATTACAACAGCTTCTGGTAATCTAAAGACCAACCTTCCTCTCTACAACAGAGAAACTTGAAAACCGTCTTAAGTTTCCTGTCCCATGTGTTCATTCTGGTGAAATACAGTTGGACAGCATGAAATGAGATTGCTATTAAAGACCACATTTAATGTAATTCAGTGGGGCCATTTCAATATCACTACAGGAAAGACCAGGATCAAGTGCAACTGAACAGCACTGAGCAGCTTCCTAAATAGGTACCTCCATGTAATCACTTGGCTTTATGCTCAGTCACTGGTCTTAATAGTCTTGTACCAACATGATTAGGATTCAGGTTCTGAAGGTACCCCATATTCACTCCCTGCCTGCCTCTCTGTCCCTTGAGGATAAGTACGCTGCACAGGACATAGCTAATTGAGGAGGACGTAACAAAAAGAGGAGAAAAAATTTTAGGAGAGACAAATTTTGTGATGTATCCAACCATTTCCTCTCTTGCTGTTTCTCAAGGCCTCTGAGTTGGCTTCCTGCTGAGCAGTGGAAAGGATAAACTGGGCTAAAGTAAAAGTGTTCTCAGAGGGACACTGGTAGTTCTGTTCATTTAGACCAAATTGAACCCTTACCCCTCTTGCCAGGCCTCTGCCACTGAATTAGTACCTCGCTCCTAAAATCTCCCTGAAGCTGTTAATCAAAGACTCCTTCATTTTATGTACATTTATGTTGGTATATAAATGAGAAGCCAAATTTTCCCTGCAGCAGTTCCAAGTCATTAGACTTTTCACATTACTTACCTGTCTAATCATCCAAGTCTTTAATCTCTGGGGACTTTAAAATAATGCTTAAATCACAAGTAATGAAAATTGAATTTCCTTGCTAATTACACACCTTGCCAATAATCCCTCAAAACAGATGATGCTGCCCTTATGATTCTGATAAGAAATAAAAGCAGCTTCTCCCAAACTTATCTCCCTTCCCGTGATCATCTTCACATCAAGATGAAAAGACAGAATTAAGGATTGCAAAAAGGTACAGCTAATGGGGAGAAAACTACATATAACTGAAGCGTGTCACCATTCTCCATATCATAAGCACATAAATTATCATGCAATGTAAAAGTAAATAGTGCATATTATGTGTATTGACCTGAATTCTAATCACATTTGTAAAACATTAAGACCAGAGACTAAGCATAAAGCCAATGATTACAAACCGAACCTCAACCTACTTTGTATCAGTCACATTTTTTGTTAAGCAGTGTAACAACTTAGATTATACAAACTGATAACAGGCAGTCCTAACAAAGAAAGTCGTCCCAAAGTCCGCTCTTATTTCAGCAACAAAATGAAGGCTACATTATATATATATATACACACACATATTTGGATAAAATCTATCTTGATTTTTCAAAATTCAAAACTTAACTAAACAGACAAGTTACACTTTATGCCATATCAATGGAAAAATATATTCTTAATTTTTTTTACTGACTGGTCCACCACTTTCTAATCTATTTCTTTCAATATTATGCAAGTTTGTCAGATGATAAATGTTGTTTTCAGCTGAGCAGAAGATTGTATATACGGTATTATCAATGCTTTAATGCTACAAAATGTTATGGAGCTTAGGGCTTTGGGCTTCTCTTTTACTGTTCCTAAATGTGACCGGGTCAGTCATTTTCATTTTTTGGCAAAAATTTTATACCTGAAAATCTCAGTTTGTCTCACTCAAGACTGCAAATTTTTCACTCCTGTGCTCCACCTTCCTATTTCTGAAAAGTCCAGTTCACACAAGACTTTTTGTATGAAAGGACAGGAGGAATCCAGAGAAGGGGAAATTCCAGCAGAGTATTATTTCCTTCTACATATACTTGTATTTTCTGACTGCCAATAAGAAGCCCTATTATGCCTTGCTTTTGTCTACTGTGTTATGCCTACCATTCCAGTGCAGTAAGAACAGAGAAGGATCGCTTTGCTTGATGCCTTTTCATAATTACAAAGTCTTTAAAGTCACTCCTTTCAGATAAATATAGGTAGACAATGACTAGTGTTCAGTAAAACTGATGAATACCACACTGAATGCAAAATGTATATAGAGCAACAAAGCGAAAAATGTGATGCTTCACACTGAAGCCTTCACATATCTTCAGGGCTTTTGTGTGACTTTCTGTCTCTCTTGCTGAATATACATTATATATACATAACTTTACTCTTTTCAAAGAGCTGCCAAAGAGGTAATTCACATTTTTATAGAAGGAGAGAACAAAATGTTTAATTCTAGTGTTAAATGTACTCACTCCTGCCCCTAGCACCCAGCCTTATCTTTAAATACATAATTTTTTTGAGAATATATGTTTTGATTTGAACTGCCACATTTTGCTTGATTTGAGTCAAAACTGATTATTGAGGTTGCTAACCACATATGAAAACAAAGAGGAGGAAAAATCATACCAACCCACACCTCTTAAGGTTTTGTCTCACTGGATTTGACAGGAAAGCTCTCTGCAGTTCCTATTACTTTTTTCCTTATCCAAGACCAGCGCTTTAATTGCATCCATAACTTATCAACACATTTCTATCCAACTGTGCTAACACTTTGCTCACCTTCAACTTTTTTTGTTTGTTTTGAGAACATTTCTTTGGGATTTTAAACAACATAAATTTGGTTTCCTCATCAAGAAGCTCATTTAGCTGTAGCTTGATTGCAAGTAATTTGCTGTAACTGTCTCCGTCTTTTAATTGTTTGTGTCTTTTTCTAATCTATAAACTGTAACTTCAGGCAGGTCATTTTTGTCTTACCATTTCCTCTTTGGGAAGGCATATCTAATAACTCACCTCATATTCCGTGGCTTTAGGCATCTGAAATCATATGAACAGAAGGGATAGACCATCGATTCAACTCCAAGTTCACTTGAAAAAAACCCTCCATATAATCTCCTTTTTTAAAGTAGGAGAATAAAACTTCATCCATGAAATTTAGTTTGGCGGAAAATAAATATGCATCAGCATTGGTACCAAATGGACTCCCTGTTCTGTTTCCACAGTGTGACCTCTGAGAGACATGAAGTGCCAATTTGGGTCCTGCTACAATCCTTGAGTTAATCAGAGTCCAATGAATTTTATTATCACAGTTCTGAATTGGCACCATTTTCCCTACTGGAGACAGAATTCATGATCTCATTAGAGTCTCTGGACTTAGTCAAGCCAATGCATAAGACAGCTTTTTTTTGTTTTGTTTTTAAGTAATCTCATTAGAAGTTCTACCAAATATAGTATCCATATCAAATCTCTTTAATTCCTCCCACCTAATCCCCTTTACCCCCAAAGTGTAACATAAATGCATTAGTCAGATTAGCAGCACATTCAGAAGTAATCCCTTCCAAAACAAAAGACCTATATGTACTTTTCCTGATCCCCAAACTTTTGTTTGTGTTAATTATTCTAAAGCTGACTTACAGTGTGAATAATACTCTTCCTCCCTCCAGTCTGAATAGCAATTAAGGAATTTGCATTTTCTGCATCTTTTTCTTACAGAATAAGACATTTTCTATGCATTTTCTGTTCTGAGCAAGTGCCTGCTCCTACTCCTGCGAAGTCTGTGGCCAAGCTCCCAAACGAATGTTTTCAGCACCATCTTAACTTTATAGCACTTGCACTAAGCACAAAACACATGCAGGAGTATGGCAGCCTTGGGATGGGGAAAGAAGGCCAAGCCCAGTAGGGGTTCTTTCTCTGAGTTCCTTAGATGTGTTTTCTCACATATCTCAAGACCACAGTTAGCTATTGCTCCTGCCTGCTGGGGACCAGGGATTCCACCCACAGGAATACTCTTAGCAAAGAGAATGAGAAATATTTTCTTGTTGTGATGGTAAAAATTTAGAAAGCTTTTTTAGTGCCCTGAAAAAAAAATTCCCCTTCCATTGTTTAAACCACTGAAAATACTGAGATTACATTATGAAATGAAGGTCGCATTCATGCAGCCAAACTCAAACAAATGCCAACAAAAAGCTTCTAACCAATCTCTGGTAGCTTTTTGTGAGAGAATCAGCAGATGTGTGCACATATACTCAGAGAAACATGCACTAGACAAATGTATGTATGTATGTATTGTCCCTTCAGAACTCTGCTGTCTATGTAACTTGCTTTCTTGATGGATAAATAAAGGGGAGCAATGTGACTAAACAGCCTGCATATTTTATTGACATTGCCAATACTCAGCTATTTTGAGAAGACATATTGGCTGAGAAGTTCTATTTCATAAACTAAGTGGCTGATGGCTTCTTGTATGACTGCAACTTATTGAAGTGTTCCTGAAACTCTTCCATCTTTTTCCAAACCTTTTCAAACCATACTGGAAGCCTCGGTAGTTCATACTTCAGTATCTCACGTGTAAACTATGGGGAGACTTCTCTCTGGCAAAGCCAAACTACCATCTAAGAATGCAAAGATCTCTCAAAACCAATATATTCAAGTGCTTTATTATACCATTAAAAGAAGATTCTCTAATCTTTGTTCGTGAAGCCTAGCCATGAAAAGAAGACTAAAAAAAAAAAAAAACTTTCGAATTTGAGAAAGATGTTAATTTTATATGAAAGTTTTCTACATATACACATATGCACACACACCTGGAACAAGGAGGCAGTTTCCAGTTGCCTGATTCCAGCTAGGAAAAGAAACTCCAGCTGGCTTATGGACACAGATGGCTTCTGCCTAAAAAATTTTGAACATGGGACTCATAATACCAAGTCCCATGTTTAAATGTGATTTAACTCTTGGGAGACTAAAGGACACAGAATTTAACCAGACTGAACTGCTATAACATTTCTAAATAAGTACCATTAGCATAACGTTTCTGAATGCCCCTTGTGGACAAAGCAGTGCAAGTCCCCTTTGGAGACTTTAGGATAGGCTCCCAGATCTCATTTGCAGGGGGACGCATGATCTTCCATCAAGCGAAAATTCTGTATCACTTACAAAATGTCCTTTGGGCTCCTTTACTCCCTATTCCCATCACAGCTACTGAGACTGGGCTGACTAAGAATGCAGAATAAGGTATTTAGGACACTAAAAATATTAATTCTGTGAGTAAAGTATCAAGTCTTTCGATTGATGAAGTAGATAGTGTCAATAACAGGAAAGACAGCAACAAAATGCCGCTGGCATGCTGAGTGGGAATAGTAGAATACACCATGACCAGATGGACTCAAGTGAGTAATTACATATGAGTAACCCATCTGATCTTTCATGTTGCCAGACTTTTATCTCAGATAGTCATTTTTCTCTGCTATTACCAGATTTTTGTTCCAATGAAGAACATCCTCCTCTTTCACCATCCTTATTATGTCTAAGTAATCATTATACACAGACACAGAAGAGAGTGAATTCCTCAAAGCAGATACATGATGAGAAACACTAAAACTTCCTTTCTGCAAAGTCAGAACAAGCTCTGTAGGCTTGTTTGGTACCAGCAAATAATTCAAAGTTGTCTGGTTTTACTGGGCACTCCCACAAATTTTAACAAGATTTGCATAATGGAGAGTGAAGGAATGTGTATATATATATATATATACATATATAAAAGTGGGGAAAAAAAAAGGCAAGCTTTTCTTTCTCTTAGAATGATATCTTTCATTAAAAAGTACAGAAACGAAGAGATTTGCATCTGATCATTACACTGATAGACTCACAGGTCAGCTCAAGTGAAGGGAAAGCATTCTGGACTAAATAGAAACCAAGCTTTTGGAAATGTAAAGTATATCCCATAGTAGAATCACAATATCTCGGGTCTCTCCACCAGCATGAATTTCCCTCGTCTTTATATCTGTATTAAAACCCCAGAAACAGCTTTCAATGTGAAATGAGTGTTAAGCCCTCAAACAGATTTTACACTAGAGGCAGAGGCAAGAAGAACAGAATAGCAGAGCTATGATCTGAAAAATATAATTGTGACTTGGGACTAAGAAGGTAGATTGTGCTTTCCAGGAGAAACAGACAAAATTCTACTTTTGCTAGTTTTATGGAATTTTGTAATAAATACAGAAATGCTTGGTTATGTTGGCTTCAGGCATTCCTACATCATTCTATTTGTTTCAAAAGAGACAAAGGAGGAATGGCCAGGTCATAGTAGGGGGACATTTTAAACAAGTGAACAGATGCACTCATTCATCTCAAGTGGGGATAAAACTGGAATAATTCCAGGTTGACCTGAGTCAGAGGAAATTTCTGTAATATGAAAAGGAGATTAAAACCAGGCATCACTACAGTCAGTAATAGCTTCCTTGTAGTTAATCTTTTAATATTAAGGGGGGCTGTTCAGGCCCTGTGTACGTCTTTTTAATGGGTACTGCAGAAACATGAGGGATTACAGTGTCATACAACATGTGATATCAAACCATAGCCCCAGAGCAGCATTTGGTTATGGCTGTAGACACAGAACATAGAAACTTGCAGGAGTGTCTTTTATGTCCATTTAAAAACTGTTTACATCATGCCAGACACAAAAATATCTAAGATAATTTGTTTGATTCATATAAGGCAATGATTTTTCTCACCTGTTAATGTCTGATGTCGAATGCTTCCTTAATCCACATGAAGGAATCATTTGGACATAGCAAATCTGACTGAAAGAAAATTTTCCTAAAATACTGGCAAGGGGGTTCCAGCCACACCAACAGATCTCTGATAAATTCTTTTCTATGGCTTTGAAAAGAGCTATTTGCTTAGTCTGAAGGTAAGGTGGGCAGAATTCCACTCCGTTGCCCAAAGCATTATTTTTCATGAATTTGCATGAGATGAAAGTTTGCTGTGCTTTCAGAGAAAGAAAAATGTCAAACGTTTGACTAAAAAAATGAGCTCTTTGCAGCAAACATTAGTTGTTTTCTTTTTCTGTACACAGGAAAATTCATCTCCTTTATATACAAGAAAGGGCATTAAGAAAATACACGTTTTCATTTCTCTGAAGGTGTAAGTTCCCCTCGAAGTTGGCTTTTCCCATGTAGCTGTAAGCTTATGAAATCTTGGAACCAAAATTTTTTCTCAGTTGGTAATTTGTAGTCACATTAACCTCATTAAAATCTCTTGTTCTGCTCCAGATTGACACTGGAGTATCTCTGACAGACAAAGACTAGCACCTGCACCTGAGAATTAGTTCCATTTACCCTATGCAGCAACAAAAGCTCTTGTTTTCTTGGGAAGGTATGAGACAGTCTTCTGATGTGTTATGAAGTTATTAATGTTGCTTGATATTTGCTTTGACAGCTACTCTGTACCCTCTTTAATCATCTTCATCATGGTTCACAGCTCTTTTTCCCCTTCATTTCACTTTTGCCTATGCTTCTTAGGGAGAATGATGCAACACACAATTTGATAGATCTTTCAGCCCTTCACATATTTCCTCCCTTTGTCTTCACTTCCAAAGTTTCACTGTATGGCACTTTTTCCCTACTCTTCAATAAGAGAACAAAGAAATATTCCAGATGCAAATACCGCTGGAGTATAGTATTTTTAAAATATTCTGATTCTCACGGGAGACAATTAGTTTGCAGACCACGTCCATTCGACAGGTAATTCGGTTATGCACTAAAAGAGCCCCTTCAATACTTGAGAAAACTTTTAAAAATTATATTACGAACATTAGTTGCCTGTCTTTATTGTATTTGGCTGCCTTTCCTTTGAAGTTACTTATAATACTTACAGGAGAAATCTCTGCTACACAAGAGCTTTCTCCTCCCACGACATTTTTTGGGACGATTTCATATTTTATCACCTGTCTGCTGTTTCCCAGGACAAACTGTTGCCTGTGAAGCTGTAGCTGTGCCTGTCTTGTCTGCTTTCATTCAGGCTCCTGCTTCTGCCTGCTGGGGTGTAACACAGGAGTACACATTCTCAAAGCTATGTCACTGCTATGCAGAGCTGCCCCAACAGCCTTGTCCCTCAGTTGCTGCCAGAGTTGTGGTTACAACCTGGTTTGGACCTCCATCCTCTAGGCTTAAGATTTTAGGTCTGACCAGTTCCCCAGGAGGGACTGGCAAAGATTTTAGGGTGTAGGCTAGCTCCCTCCAATGCCCCCAAGAGATGAGCAGTTGCAGATGCCAGAGGACTGTAATTCAGAAACTGAAAAAGGAGTTTTTGCAACCAATTGGAGTGATTGCAAGGCTTTCCACAAGGCTGGCATGACATCCACCCTTTCAGTCTGCCTGGAATTGGCAGCATTAGAGACAGCCAAGAAAACCCATTTTCCAAAGCTTTCTGCCAGGCTTGATAACCTGTTTCTCATGTCATGGGACAGTGTCAGCATTCCATGAGGGTCTCTTTAGAGTCAAGTGTCTATATTTACACATCCTTTCACAGTTGTACAGACAGGGATTTGCAAAACTTCATGATACTTTATATGGTTGGTATTACTGAGAATGATGATGAACAACCAAGCTTTGACTTCCTCCACAATGGTGCAGTTTGGAGATTGAAGAAACCTGCATTTATCTGGGGGAATCATGAGGAAAAAAAAGAAACAACCCCCCACCCTAAAAATAAAATTTAAAAAAAAATGAAAAAGAGAAGGAAATTCTCCAATCATCTGTTAGGCATATGGAAAATACTGTTGTACTTCAAATTTTACAAACAGGAGTCCCTGCCTTCAAATTCTTGGGATCAAAATTCTGTTTCTTTCAATCACATTAAACACATTCTTTTCATGTCAGTAGATTGCACACATCACAGAAAAGAAATGGCTCTTGATATCTGTTGGTTTCAAAGTCAGATGATTATGATCAAAGTTTAGCATTTCCGTGCCTTACAGGGAAAATCCATTTTGAAATATAACAGGGGAGGCAAGAGCAGAGCTACTCCACTTTGATTTCCAGCCAAGGTGTATCGAGGAACTGAAAATACACAGGTATAGTCTTTTCCTTGTTCTCCATGCACTGTAATGTTCATGAGAGAGTCTCAGGGTGGCTACTTGCCCTTCATGCGTACCCTTTATATCTCTACTCCCAGAAGAACAATCTTTAGCAGGGGGGAAATGCAGAGCTTTTATAAAGTGACTTTCTCCCTTTCAGTCAAATCTTTCTGTCTAGCTATACCCTGCCACACATGACAACAGTCTCCAGTTCAGATGCTGCAACATCAAAACCCACCCGAGACACTGCAATCTCTCAAACACTGCTCTGTATCACAGCATCTGACTCTTCCTAATTAATTTTCTTTGTTGTATGGAGAGCATGCAGGAGCTAATTGTTCTGATGAGACAGATAAAACATCAAAGGATGTTATAAACTGTGTTTAAAAATGTAGCACGTTGACAGTACCGCAGTCTGAAGCCCACCAGAATTCAACCAACCCGTGCCAGGAAAATCTGGTCCTTGGGGCCTCATCGGGGTGTTTGAGCACTACCTCAACAACTCACCTTTGCAGGGGAGTGAGAGCTTGAGCTTGGTGTTCAGTTCAGTCTCCATATTTTTCCTGCTGTAGCTGGGGCTGTTGACAAGGATGCAAGCTCTCTCAGTTGCAGGGGATGGTGTCATATATGAAGTGATAGATGATCCCCTACTCTTTTACCTTCCCCCTCTAAATCCCCTTCCTTTCCCCCTTCCTCACTCTCACTAATTCAATAAGTCCAAAGCGGCCATCAGACAGTAATGAATTTTTGCAACTGGTAAGCTGAATGGATTTGAACAACTGACCCAAGAATTAAAATGCTCCATATGTAGTTATCTGCGCATTCAGAATTTGTCTGTCTCACTAAAGGCACAGCTATTATTTCTGATCAGATTCTTCCACTTCTCACAAAAAAATAGCTACCTCAGCTGGAAACAGGAGGCATGCCAGCCCCCACTACCTGATCTTGGTGGTTTTTTTGGGTTTTTTTGTTTTTTTTTTTTCTAGCCTAACAGATCAAGAAAGCAATGTAAAAATCCATAATCCCAATTCTATCACCATAAAATGTTTTTTTGCCCTTAAAATGATTGCTTAGAAGATGAACAACGGGAAATGTAAAAAAAGAAAAAGCCAAGGAGTGTGAGAGATTAAGACAGTACAGAGGCACATATTCACTGGGCTTCAAGCAAGCTCCATAGATGCACAAATGCTGTCATGAACAGGACTGGCACTTTGAAATGAGGTCTTGGAAAAGAGGAAAGTGCAGAGAAAACAATGAAAACATGGGAGTCTTTTAAAAAACCTGAAAAGGAATCAGAGGCAGAGAAGAAAAATGACTGAAGGAAACAAAGGAAACAGGGAAGAAATAAAATGCACTCAAGGTGTTACAAAAGAAAAAAGCAAGGTCACAGTGGCATGCACAGAGATGCAAGGAGAAGATGGAGCTATATGGGAGGAGCTGCTGAAAACCGCAACACAGATGAGACAGAGAAGCCTTGCAGAAAACTGGAGCCCTCATGCTCTGCAAAACAGCATGTTCCTTCTCTGTCTCCTGTGCTCTCAGCACTGAGGGACTAGTCCCAATTCCCAACGTCTTTGAAGGAAAAAAAGGTGGAAAATTGTATGCAAAATGCCTTTGGGCCCTGTAGAACTTATAGCAAGTATCAAGACAAAATTTTCTCCTGTCCCTGATGGTCAGCGTTTTTCCAGGATGGAGGTTGGTGGTACTGTTTTGATAACAAAGGTTGTTGATATGGGTACAAAGGAGGCTCTTGGAGGTCAAACACCACCCTTGGAAATGGAGCGATAAGTTTAACAGAATCACAATGTTGTTTTTGGTGTTTGACCTTAAACAAAACATGAAGCTTGCAGGATAAAAGAAAAACAAAGTTACAAACATGAACTGAAACAAGTTTTTCAAAGTTCTGTTTAAAACGCAAACATGAAAAGGAAACAGAGAAAATAATCACATATGAACAGAAAAAAACCACAACCAAACCAAAAAGCTGGTGTTAGAACTACAGTGGGGAAAATATTCAGAAGAGATGTATCGCCTATCACTTAGTATTTTTATAATTCAGGCCAAGTAACTGAAAGGATCAGATACTCCAACCTCACTGGAAAAATCTATTTTCCCATGTTAGATCTCAGATTTTATTTTATGTGATTTTCAGCAGTGTTGATGGAAAGAGATGAAGAGATTAGGTTTCACCTATAGTGCACTGAAGATCTGTGGACAGAATTTATCTGCAGACCCAAGCTCAGGTCCAGGCTTGAAGGGATAGTGTTACTGGGCACAGAGACTTCCATGGCCATTGCCACAAGAGCCGGCAGTGAACTCAGCATCTCTCAGCATTTGGCCTTATGCATGGAAGTCTGAAATTAACTTTTGTCCAGGTGGTTTTCTCCTGAGGATAGATAGAATTTCCCTGAAAAACCTTGTCACATGCTGTGTGACATTACTGTCATAACATGTTCTGTTGTCCTGGTGTTTTAGACTTTTTTACACTGAGGAAAACAGGACATTCCCAAAACAAAAATACCTAAGAGATACAGAGAGAACCAATATGGGAGAAAATGGGTATTTGTAAGGAGTGCTTGAAAATGAGATTTTCTGACCTGGGTTTTGATTAATTTTTTTCCTTTTCAAATGGGGACAAAATGTTAGCATTTTCCTCTTTTTTTCCCTTCAACTGCAATTTTCAAAACTTTTCAATCCAATGTTGACTCAAAAGCATAATTTTTGACATACATTTTCAAAGCATGTTTCGAAAAATGAAAAGTCATTGCAAAGTAAAACTTCAAAAAACTTTGTAACAACATCTTCAAAGCTTCTTATTAGAAATAATGACATTTCAGCATAATTGACATGGTCCTACATTTAGGTAAGTTAAAATGGAAAGATGTTCTTGAAGAAAGTTTGGTAGTTTGCTGTAACACTCTCTGTAAATTTGAAATAACTAGAAACACACTGATCTTCTGACCACATGACCTAGTTGGCCTGGTAAAAACACGGGACATTCCTCAGGATTTCCTTTACAGAAAGGAAGTATATTCTGTTCAAAGTTGAGCTCAGGATTATCATCTCCATCTCACTGTGAGGGGAGGGTGCTTGCCTGAGGCCACCGAGAAAGTCAGAGCAGAAGGTAGGTAAGAACCCTCCTGTTGCTGATTGTTAATCACGCATTTTGACCATGGTTTTCCTTTATAGGAACCAGTGGAGAAGAAAGGGAACCAGTGGTCCATATAGTTTAGAAGGAACGTGAAAGTCTTGTTATGATGACAGCAGTTCCTCGTGGGAATGCTGCATGAAACGGGTAACACATCCTCACATGATGGGGATGATATCCCTACGTGGGAGACTTTTGCAGCTGGGAATTCAAGCATGCCAAGTGAAGGAATTTGCCTTAGGACTGTGGTACTGAGTGTAGAGCCAGAAGGGCTGGCAGGAGTAATTGCTGACCTGGGTTTAGTTGTTTTTACCTATTGTCAACACAAATTTACATACATAAAACCACCCTACTGGTTACAAGGGCTGCAAATGCTGTTTGGTTCTTTCCCCCAGCCCCTTTTTGAAACATGGAAATGTACTCCACGTCTGTGTCCCCTCAGCCCTACTCTGTAGCCTTCTGTTTATATGATAATGGTGAAATACTGCCTTTTTTTTTTTTTTTTCCCCCACAAGCTAGAAGCCAGGTTTCTTTTCCATTCATCCATTACAGAGCGAGAATAAGAAAATGAATACTCTTATATCCATTATATATATCAAGAGACTGAATCTACCTTTTTATTCCAAGAGCTAGAGATGACTACATAGCTCATGAATTACAAAGCAATTTTGAGACACAACAGCAGCAGAAACAGTACTAGCATTTGGCACAAAGCACCGCACAGATGCGGTATCCAGAGATTGAAAAGTAAAGGGAATTTCTATCTATTTACCCATCCATCTCATTACTGTGTGGCTTTTACTTCCAATGTGGGAAAATAAAATCTTTTACATGCTATTTTTTCCATGCATACTCTAGTTAAATGCTGTTGATTTATGAAGCCTATATCAGTGGCATAAAATATAACTATGTCACGGAATTTGGAGAGGTATTTTCAGACAAATATGCTGGAATACCTGAATCTGTGAATTAAGATGCATAGTATAAAAATAATAAATACATTGTTACCATAAATTAAAGCTGTAAAGATTTTTTTCTTACTTGTTGGCAAAGGGAGCGATCTCTCCAGTGTCAGGATTGAACTGCAGGGCACTAATAAAACATGACACAAATAACAAATAAATTTCCTCCGTATTGAATGGTTTGAGATTTATTGAGGTCTCTTATACTGAGATCTATTGGGAGTTGTATAATCTAAAGTCTAAAATTTATAGCTAGGAGATAAAATGTGGATAAAATAACCATTGCCTTACAATATTATTTCAACTCTTGCATCTAATTTGAATATTGTTTAGGACAAAACATGCAGCTTTGGTGGAGAAAGGCATTTGCACTGAGTGAAAGTCATGACAGTACTTTGGAACTGAATTACGAAAGAGAGTACATTAAGTTTTCCTGACATTTTACAAGTACATGGATTTACATATAAACTAGTGATCAACTCTCTTTAAGCTGCATGGGGTCTCCAGTCATTTGTACACAGGTATTTTTTTTTCCAGTGCTCAACAGATTTTTACCCCTTTTAGCACACAGTTTAGGTATTTAAATGGATAATTTAAACTGTATTGAGCAGATCCTCAGCTGGAGACACAGCACAGAGGTGCACTGATTTATGCCATCTTAAAATTTGGCCAAGTGCAGCTCTGAAAATAAATTCCAACTAACCTTACTGAATAGATACAAGTGCAAGCAAGTAAATACAGACTGTAGCTCTGATTCTGTTTTCATTCATGGCAGTGCCAGTTCAGACATAAAGCAATGACTTCCATGTTGGCGTGAACAGGAGGAAAAAACAATTGGTTCTTTGGAACTAATCTTACCTCTGATTGCTGCTATGCTGATGAAACTGCACTGACATAGAAGTGTGAGCACTCCTTATTTATACAGAGAGACAGCAATAACTTCACATTTTATTCTTCTGTTCCATTTGTAGAACTTGCCAGGGAAGATGTCACATTTTTCAAAACTTCATTATCCTTTGATACTGCCAATTTAACTGAAAAATAAATAACTCCTTTTTCAGTGAGCATAACTTAATTTTTGAAGAAATATCTCATATGGAAAATTTGGATACAGAAGACTGATACCAGCGAACTTGAGCCTTTCACTGTGATAGTTATTCAGGAAAGAACAAGATAGTAAAGATCCTACTTTCCTGCAAATTTAAAGCAGGTCTCTCTATTTTCTGATTTTCAACTACTTTCATTTAAAGAGGTCCTGAAAACCACAGAATCTGCCTTCCCCTGCAATATACAAGTTTTTTGGAAAGAGCTCCACATTAAAGTAAGGTGCTCTGGAAACCCAAGCCTTCCCTGGAAGCCCAAAGAGGGTGGTCATTTGTAGTGATGGGGCAACCTCCCTTTGTGCTATTAGACCACCATTCAAACACAGTTTTCAATGTTGACTTCCAGAAGGTGAGAAACAAAGAGAGGAAACAGCCATAAGTTGTGCCAGGGGAGGTTTAGATTGGATATTAGGAACAATTTCTTCATGGAAATGGTTCTCAAGCACTGGAACAAGTTGCTTGGGGAAACAGCGAAATCACCATCCTTGGAGGTATTGAAAAGATGTGTAGATGTGGCACTTACGGACATGGAATAGTGGTAGACTTGGCAGTGCTGAGGTAATTGTTTGACATGATGATCTTAGAAGTCTTTTCCAACCTAAATGATTCTGTGATTCTACTATTCTGCCTAGATGGGTTAACAACATCAAATAGCTGTTTACCTAGATGTTTGTTTATCAAAGAGTTGACACCTACTCTAGATTTTTTTACAAAGAACCACCAGCAGCTGTCAGAGGTAATGGTATATTCAGTGTTTACTTTGAAACAAGATGCAATCATTGACCTTGAGGTGAAAGGCTCAGCAACCTCTTCCTAGTCTTCTGAGCCCTTTCGGTTACACAGTTTGGGTAAGCAGTATCTCACTGAGTCTCTTTACAGACACTGCCACCAATATTTAATGGCTAATGCTTTGTCTAACTGTTTTTATCACTCTAACCCTTCTCCTCTGATGGGCTTAGGGAGTCTGTCCTTCTGAGTGCTATAAGTTAGTATAAAATTTCCTGTCTGCACGTATATTCAGGCACTTATTTTTAGTTTGTGAGTTTGTGCGTTGCTCAGCAGAGACATGATTCCATACCTATTAAAACAATGGATTGAAGAGTTCCTTCTGGTTTTCTTTCCCAAAAAGCACGTACTGAATGCAGGCTGTTCCGGCCTAGCCATGCACAACAAACCATCTCCGAAGTCATATGCTCTCTTGAGGTCAGAGGTGCATAGGCCTTTGGGCCTGAAGGTTGCCTTTTAGGTCTTTGGTAATGATCTAGTGTAATATTGTACTGTTCATCTTTCTGCCAAAGATAGCTATTTATCTTACAACTGTTTGGTGCATCCTTTTATCTGTTTGATACTTGACTGCCCCATGTGCAGAACAGTGCAAGGACAATTTGGCAAATAACCTATTTCAAAGTCAACCTTCCAGTTTTGGATGAAATCGTCTGCCCACAGTATTCGCTGGGAAAGTCCTTGATAGTGTCAGGAGTAAGCTTTTCTACCCTCAAGGGCAATGATTTAGGCTAGGACACAGGGTAGACCATGATGGTTAATGCAAGTGAATGGTTTTGGCAACTGGGGTGCCTCTTTTCATTCTAATAATGCATTCTGCTGTCTCTATTTTGTTTTACCTTTTAATTTCTCTGTCTGTAAAGTGAGTTTGGTACTTATACTTACCTGTCCATAAGGAGTGGTGTTTAGACCTAATGAATACAGGCTTTTTGAACTCCCTGGATGAAAGAAACTCTGTAAGTGCAAATTATCCTCTTGTCTATCCTCTCTGAAGTCTAATCTACTTTGATGTGATTGTGATCTATGTCTCTTGTAATGTGCATTATAGGAGGGGTTCTCACAGCAACAAATGTAAGTAAAACTTTGAATAACACGAAGTAACTCATGAATGTCTAAGTTCAAACACAGGATGGAAATTATTATTTTAGGCATAGTTCCAGAATTTGGTTTAAGTATCTTTAATTTTTAAATTACTTCCTCTCCATTTACAGATACAAGCTAGCTTTCATATCATCCTTGACTCGTTAGGGGCCAGACCCTCATGCTGGAACAGATCATGAGTACTTCACTGACACTAACAGAGGCATCCTCACTTGTACTTGGTTGAGCACCTAGGACAGTGAGGGGTATTCACAAAATGTAGGCAGGGGCTGTACTCCATTGAGTTGGTCAGTAAAAGTAATGTGAATTAAAGCTGCCAAATATGAAAGCTGAAATTCTTAAATTTTATACTTTTAAGCTTTCAGGGTAACTATATAGTTTAAGTAAACCACTTCTAGATTTGTACAGCCATTCACTTTTGACCTTTGTACTAGGAATGCTTTAAGGAACTGTTACTAGTTCCTTATAAATATATTATTATAAATACTATAAATCTAAGTATTTAAGAAATAATTCCCATGGTTTTTCCTTTGCAGTTGGACCCCGTTTGAGTCAGGCATGCAAGCAATTGAGCAGGTTTGTTCACATATGGCTCTCGGGACTCCCTTGCTGCATTCTGTCTGTTCAGTCAGCACTGGAACATCACACTGCTACGGGCTCCTCTCTGCAGGAGTAATATTGATTTCTGTTGAAGGTTTTCTCCTAGGAGAAAACAAAACAAAAGCTTCCATTTCTAGACCTACACTGAAAAGTTAATGGGGAACAGAGTTTACAGGAGGGGAAAGGAAGGAAAATAGAGGGAGGAAAGGAGGAAGGAGATAAAAAATTGAGAAAACTTTCAGGATGCATGGAGAGAAGGATGGATGTCAGAGAGATCTATGTCAGAAAGGTAGTTTTTCAGTTTTATATCTCCTGGAAGTTCTCTGGCTCAGAAGAACTGAGGTCCCAGCAAACTACTACCAACAGAACTTTCACAAGCAATGTGCAGGATTTTTTTCTTTTGTAAAATCTCCAAAGCCTCAATTCAATCTCCCTAAACTCCTTCATGAGTAAGTAGTATTCCTACAGATAATATGCTACGTGCACTTTCCTACAAAGTCAATACTACATATGGGAATGTAGGAAGCAGCTGGAACCAGAAGACCAAACCCAATTCAGCAGCTGAACTGGATGTTTCCTTTCATTCTTATTTTCCAAGCAGTAGCTGATTCCCTAAAACAGTTCTGCCCAATGCCCTGTGTTGTATTTATTTTTCAAAACAAGTTCTCAAAGAATATTCCCCTCATGGAAATAATAAGCAGGAAAAATACACCTACAGATTCATGAACTTGCCCTATTTGCCGCTTTTCATTTTCAAATACCACCTTTCCACCTTCATTTTAAATAAAAGGGACCTTCACTTCATCCCTGTAAACTCAAAAGCAAAACTGTAACTGGTTTCCATGGAACAAATGCTTTCAATTTTAACAGAATACTGATGATACTTACCATTTTATTAAACTGCTGTATTTTTTCCAGCCCATGAATCATCCCCTCCCCACCTTTTTTGTTGCACTCAATGACTAATTTAATCTGTTTAATCTGTAATTAAACACAGTCTTAAACACGTAAATTCTTTCCCTTGATATTCCTACTTTTGAGACAGATTTTCTTCATTGCCAAAACATTTTTATGCCATTGAATTTTTTTTGCATTATCATTACATTTAGCCTTAGCTTGTACAAAAAGCACAGCAGTGCCTCGTTCTAAGGGAAATAAAACACAGCCAATAATGAGAACATTTTTTTTTTTTTTCAAAGTAGTTCATGGGGGAAGGAGGGATAATTTTCCAGCATGATCCGAATCCTGAGTACTATTTGAGGTGTTCAGCCCTGCAGTTTCAATGTGTGCTCTAAGGACTGCACTCTGGTGCAGACTATGAAATACCAGTTTTCTGAAATAAATAAACAAAAGAATTCCTCTGTGTGAAAGTAATCCAGATTAAGAGTATAGGAGTCTCAAGCCTAGACAACATCTTTCCACCCTCACTGATACCCCTTCTCTGGATATGTAAGCAGAGTCTTGTTAGATTGCAATAGGTAACAGACAGGAGGTTTTCCTGCAAGAACCATAATTTTCTGAGTGTTTTGTTCATATACTCCTCTATTCCTGGCCATTTTTTAGGGACAGGATCCAGCTAGGTTATCAGGATGTTTAGTCTATTTGTATATTCTTAAGAGCCATCACACCACAAGAAAATAGCAATCATACAAACAGCCATGAACAGGGCCCCTTCTTCATGGAATTGAGAGCATTTGATACTTCTGAAAATCAGACCACTTGTTCTGATACCTGTAGAGGCCAAAGAAGTAGTTAAAGGCGGAACATGTAAGACCTTGCCGGTAATGCACTGTCCCATTATCTTCTACAATGCTATTGTAGGGATGCAGTTAAAATCCAAAAGCGTTGGGGTCTTTTTATAACAAAAGGTGACTACTTGATAGGCCTAATCCCCTTCCAGCTGAAATTATATCAGTTGTTTCATTAGCCAGTGGGATTAGGCTTGTGTTGCTCTGCATGGACATATTTTGAATCTCTGCTAGCTAGTGATTAACTGTGCTAACCATTTTGTTTAATATTAGGGCAAAGAGACACTCCCTCTGATATTCCATTTAGGTTAAATGAATTCTCCTTCTGTTCAGCTTGTCTGATACTGTAATGTTAAGCCAAGAACTTATCTAAGTAAAAAGATTAAACATATCTCTGAGGAATGCACAAGATCATTACAGTTGAATCATGAGGTTAAAGTGTTGCACTGAGGTTGCAAAATATGAAATAGAGAAGAGATTGAAAGGATAAATCCTGACTCATTTAGCATAGTTGCCCTATTCCACCTGCTAATGAAATTGGTATGTAAAGTGCATTGAAAAAGGGCTCTCTGCATGTTAGGTGTTTCAGTACAACTTACATTGCATTCTGTTATGGAAAGTGATGGCTTATTGTAATCATTCTTTAGGCTTGTTTTTCACTTGGGATCAGAGGAATGTAATTCAAACATAAAGAGAGTTGCCAATAATTCATTCTCAAAGAGCCCTATAAAGATATGTGGCCAATACTGTGGCCTCTTTCAGGAAAAATAATGGTCAGACATTTTGCATGAAATTATCATTTCATTAATGTACCGATCGTTCCAAATGCTTTCAGACTTAAGTATGAATTAAACAGTATCATATTCATCTTGGAGCTGTAGATACAAGCCTCATCACCTGCCATGCCATTACATTTTATTTGCCTCTGGAAACAGACTTGTTCTTATAATATTGAAGCATTAGGATCCCAATGAAGAAAAGCACTGCATCGTTAAGGAGTTTAGTGGAACGGGGTCTAGGGTGGGTAAGCACTAACCCTCTTCACTGGTGAGTATTTCAAAAGCAAGCAGACCAATTTTAAAACAATTAAGAAGACATTGTAAGGTGAGACTGTATCAAAGAGTAATTATACTGCATTGTTACTGAATAATATTAGGGACATGGGGATGTCTTCCAGCCTTCCCCAGCAAGTTTCCATGCATAAGCCAAATGTAATATCCCTTTAAGGCAACATATTCTACACGTGGGGAATATAGCCTGACACTGCCTGAAAATTTAGGGTGGTATTTTTTTAACAGTCAGAAATGAGGGTTATCTGCCATATTTTGCATTATGCAAGTATGACAGTACTTATGTCTTAAGCTGCCAGAGGCATCCAAATGTGGCTTTTTAACCAGCCAGTCAGGCTGAAGGTGAATTGGAAACAGATCACCAAAATAATTTAACTTAGACATTAAGTACGTGCATTATGTGCTGTCCAATTGAAATTCCCATGAATTCATGGTTGAAACCTTTAATTCTCTTAGAAGAGGATGAAGATTTCAGTGAAACAGTTGATAACTCTCAGAAAACTGTCTGTAGGTCCATGCAAAAACTATATTTTTTATGAAGGCTGAGCTTCTGATCTCATCATGCAGCTCTGCTGGGTCTGGGGTTTCCAAGCTTATCCTGCCTTTAACAGTCTCTAAGCAGAGCCGAGGTGGGCAGGAGGCTAAATTATACACCCACTTCTGTCACAGGTTAGTCCTTATAATGCCAAACACTGAAAAACAAGGAGTTCACTAGACAGGAAGACTAATGAGCCTCATTTCCTGTAAATTTATGGCTCGTGGCTAATTGGACTTGGCTGTTGGGAAGATCAAAGAGCCACATTAAGTTTTCCTTGTAGCTATAGCTTCTCCACCGGCCTTCTCCCGAATGAGTGGATTCTTGGATGTCTAGTAAGGCTTCAACGCTTTCTGTCTACTCTTGCTTGTTTGTCGAAGGGACAATTTTCCTGTGCTCACACAACTATTTTCACATGACTATTTTTAGGAATTCTGTTTCTATATTCTACCCACATCAAATTTGATTGGAATTGGACAGTAGGTCAGAACATCCTAGTATGAGTACAGATGATGCAAGAACAGAAGTCTTGTTTCTGTAAAAAAACAAAATAATCTGCTTTTGTGTATAGAGCAAACTCATTATCCCACTCCACAAACAAGGAGTCAGGAACTCAGAAAAAAAATGCAAGTGAAATCAGGCACTAAATTCCCAACAAAAACTAAAAACTGAGACACAAATTTGCAACACACAGGAGAACTCAGAAGAGGTTGGAGTAGAGATTTCTGCATGAAATTCTGAGAAATGTGACAATTTCTCAACATTCATAAGCAGCGGTCTTCACGAACCCTTGGGCTCAGGTTCTGTTTTATCATGCTCTTTATTTCCTAGGGAATATGCTTCATTAAATAGAAATCACCATTACTTCCTGGAAACTAGAAGGGCAGTAAGAGGCCAAGGCCTTTCTCATGCCACTCAAGAACCATGAGACAGCTGCTGACATAGCTTCTCAGGGGGGTAACACAGCAGGTAACGAGGGGAAAGATCTTGCTTTCTCCTCTCCTTCACTAGCTCTCCAAAAGTTACACTTCTCAAGTCAACTCCTGAGCCATCTCCTTCCTTTTGCTCCCTCCCTCAGTGAATTATCTACCTTTCCCATGCCTTAGGTTCCTCTTCTGTTCAGACAAGTCAGTGTTAGCCTAACATGAACAACACCTACAACTAGCCCGATGAATACTAGAAATCTGCAGGGTGTGTTATTAGCTGTATTTTATAGGTGGGAAAATTAGGATTGAAAGAACTTGAGTGACTTGATCTGACAGAAAACATGGTCCAATGACTTCACATGAGCCTTGCATGACAACACATATCAAAACAAAAGGGTTTGTGCAACTGAGTTATAAAAGGCAACAGCGACTTCTGTTGGCAGAGCTGTCACTCCCCTAAGAGGTTAGTCTAAGCATGACCCAACCTCCCTAACCAAAGACCCTTAGCAACCTCTATTTACCCTGATCTGGAAAGTCCAACACAACTTACTGCTAGCTGGCAGAATGCTTTGGGAGTGAGTCTTAAGCTTTGAGACTGCTGAAAAATCTTCTAAGGGCTTTCATGCCTGTTGATGGATGAAGAAAAGGCAGCAAAGATAGAGAAAAGGGACAGGAAAAATATGAGATCCTTCAAAAAAATGTCTCTGACTGGAGATTTCAGAGTACAGGGAGAAAGGAAAGGTTTGGAAATTCATGGACCTTTTTTTCCCCCCAGAAAATTGGAGGCAAATCAAACAAGTACTTTTTACAGATGAAAACTGCCACCCAAAAATATCCATGAAAAGGAACAAATGCATAAATGCAAGCAAAAAATTCCTAAGCCAGCACAACTCCTGAAAAATCAGTTTAATATGTTCCACATGTGAAATATTTATCTGCATTTAAAACCAGATGAAATTTCACAGTGGTTGTCTTATGTAACCACAAGGTTGCATTAACAAGTCTGAAGGTGACAAAAGTATGAATGAATGTGGTAAGCTCTTTATGCATGAAAGAAACAAGGCCAACAAAGACCCAAGAAAAAAACAACTTCAATTTATTTTGCTTTTCAGGCACCCAAGGCCATGGACTACCTAACTGTATATTTTTTGCAGCCTGGGTTTGCATTAAATTCTAAAAGTGAAGAGCGATTTGCCTCTTTGCATGTCATAGCCATAATTCAAGAGGCAGAGAAGGAATTATTTAACAGAGAAAATGAAAATATAATTTTATTATCATTATGGCCACAAGGGAACATGGGAAACAAAGCAATTAAACTAGGAAATATGGATCTTTTGGTAAAAATAAAACACATCTAACATGATAAAAGTCACAGCAACTCAGTGTGGGCCCACCTAGTTGTTTAATGACTTAAATACCTCCATGTATAAACACACACGAACTGGAGAGATACAACTGCATATAGAACACTGGCTTAGTGGAGAGGTCTGTGCAGGCTTCTTTGGTTGGGCTGTTACTGTTATCATCGGGCTTTCTGAGAGAATCCTGTCCCTGCTTTCCTGTTTCCGATCTTCTCAATGATATGAAACAAAGTAGACTTTAGCCAAAGTTGAGGTGCATGTGATAATGTTTTTCATGGCAACTGCAGTTACCAAGTGTTTGGTAAGCAGGTCTAGAGGATCCATGCTTCCCATTCCTGAAGCCAGCCTCCCCTCCACTGCAGTCAACCAGGTCACATAGCCCAATCTATGACATTTACTGAGATCTCCCATACATGCATTCAGTCCTACACTTCCAGTACTCTATTTCTTACACTGTATGGAAACCTGATTCTAAGCCTAAATCACTAAGATTCACTGTCAAATTATGCCACTTTGTCTTGTATCTACGTTGTCTTTGTCCTTTTGTGGGTTGCACTTTCCTGTATGATTATAAAAAGCAACTGGATCCTTCTTAGACTTTATTCTGTTAGCCCTTTCATGCTTGTAAGACAACTCTTCGGTCTTTCAGTGATCTAAACACTTTTCTTTTTCTCTTTTTCTGCACTCCAGCATTAGTTCATCTTCTTGAATAAGGTACTTACTCCATAAGAAGCATCACTCTGGCAGTGATTTGTGCCTTGAACAATGGCTCCGAGACATTCTTTACCTCCACTAAAAACATCCTCCCAACACATCTCTGCAACACACCTACAGTCCTTGGAAAGCACTAGTCTTCATTTTCCCCTGTGAATTAATAACTACATGCAGATCTTTCTCTTATTTCCAAGTGCCAATACCAAGATCACACCAGGTACATATATAAACCCCAAACACGTGTAATATCACTTACTACAGTGTATTATCTCAGGCCATTATACTCTGATCCAGTGAAAAATAGGGAAAATTAATCTGCACTATCCAGACATATGATATGAAATATTCAACCCATAATATCCATGTGTTATTAAAGTGAGTACTGTTGGGAAGCTTTGGATACCAAATTGGTCTCCAATTAGCATTTTCTCTTCTATTTTTTTTTCACATCAGGGACCAGCAGGAAACCAATGAATGTCAGCTAAGCAATGAGAAATAAAAGCACTTGAAAGCAAAAGTCATCAAGTCAATAATAATGCTGTTCCTATTATTGAGGGAAAACATAAGCGTTGTACAAATGAGCCTTATGGCTTTGTATGCATGTCCATAAATATATAGTTCTGCAGACAAAAAATCAATACTAAGTGATTCACTGCAACAGATATAATTAGATAACAATACTGGAAATACTTCCTCCTCTCCTTCTTGATAAAATTTTTCTCCTCTTTCTTACATACAGGATTCTTGTCACACCAAAGAATTTTCAGTGGAACAAATCCTTAGAATTACACCAATGAAATATGCAAAAGAGTGAAGAAAAGAAGATACCTTTGCAATGCCAATCATACTACTTTAGCCTTTTGTAGCTAAAGCTCGGTTGGGAATAATTCAAGGTGTAATTATCAAGTTAGAAATTCGTGAGCATCCCGTAGGAGCTTGGAAAAAGATGAAGGTACAAATCAAAGGATCCTCAAGACGTAACACAATACGTAAGAACATTGTACGTTTAAATATGAAAACAAATCAGCTTCCTTTTCATTCAAAATGGGAAAATATCTCATGAATATCTTTAAAATAGAAACAAAACTAACCACCACCATCAGAACCCTAACATTCACTAATAAACACTGGATGTTAAGGAGAAAAATAATACCTCATGTATGCAAACAGTCTAAGACTTGCATATACCTTGCTCGAAAGCCCATTGAAAATCCTATGGGAATGCTCTGTTTTAACTTGGAAAGACTTTGGATTAGTACCAGTTTGCACTGAAGCAAAGGCAGACTCACAAAAAATATCAGCATTTCTAGTGTCTATATCTTTCCAATAATCTTAGCAAAGAAGGGCAATTCAAATGCCAAAGATGCAGGAAATTCCATCCTGCAGTCATCCTTTTCCAAAAGGCACTAAAGACTTTTACCCCCTTTTCTGGCTAGACTTTAAAAATTTATTTTCTACCCATAACAAAAGTATCAGCATCCCCACTGGCTGAAGGCATGACTTAAGTTCTGGAGAAGTATTTGTTCTTGTTCTTTCTTCCCCTGCTACAGTTCATCAGATGGGTAGTTGTCACTACTGCAAGTCACAGCTACAGGATGTTCTTTAAATACAGGTAGTAAGGATGAAAGCTCCACAACACATAGGAAGGTTAGTGGTCTCCTGAGCTCCTGTTACCCAAAAAGAGCTCACCAGCTCTCTGGTTTTATGCTGCCTTTTTTTTTTTTTTTTTTCCCAATTCCTCTGTTTTAAATAGTCTCTATAGCAACTGTTTTGCATTCTGATGCATCTGAAGAGTAGGGTCAAAAGAGAAGCAGTTTATTTCAAGGGATCCTTTAACTTCCAAAAATCACTTCTTAAACAGCACATGTGCAATATATGTATATACTTTGTATATACTAAAATGTCTGGAATTCACAGAGATTCCTGTGACCTCCCACAAAATGCCTTATCTGAGATTCCTGACAGGCCCAGCAAGCTCTGTGCTCCCATCCTCTTGTAAAGTTGAACCCCAAAGTTTGGTCCGGAAATAATCCGAGTGAACAGTCACATTCATCCTTCAAACTGCACTGTACCCTGAATCATCCTGGAAACATGTCTGAGCTTTTAGCCCAAGGTGTCTCAGAGGTAAAGCATCGCTTTTTTTTCATGTGGTGGCATTGAACTGAAGCCTTTACCATTCGTTGCCCACAATGAGAAACAAAACTATTGAACAGTGACTTTGAAATTAATATGCAGTAACAATAAATCAGTTATTTGAAGTACTTAATTCAAAAGTATTTTACTTCTTGTTCATAATGAAAAAATATTCAGACAAAAGATTTCTCCTTTACAAAAACACTGTTCCCCAAAAGTAGCCATTTTGCCCTCACCTTGGCAGTGTTTACTTTTCAGCTGCAGCTCTGAAAATTAGCAAGAACGTGCTTTTGCCTTTTAGGCTAATTTAATTAAAAGCGATACTAGATTGTATTATACCTCCTTAAAAATACTGTTGTAAGAGACAGCCTGGGGAATCACTCCCCAGCTGCTTTAGAACAATGCATAATTCTGTTTAACTTCCCAAGCAGTGAACAATGCTGGTTTATCATAACTACTTGGAAGGCTGCCATGCCACAACCTAACACTTCTTTTCTTTATTATTGTAATTTCTTACTTCTTAAACTCAGAGGATAGGTACCCAATGGACTGAGGAGAATATTTTGTGTGATTCTGACACCTTTGAGAAAACCAAGCTGCACAGTTTGCTTATCACTCATCGAACATGGAAAAGCTCAGGCAATACATACTCACTCCAATAATTGTGCAGTGCCTTTGGATGTAAAGATCTGTGATATATAGCTGTATAATGGTTACTGAGAAGGTGCTCTGAATAGAGAAAGTGTGGGGCGTGCATCTAAACTACCGTGTGTTGTGGGTTTGCAAGAGTATATGCTCTCTCCAAAAACATACATACCATTTTGTTTGTTCAACATACATGATCACGTATTTCAGAAGCAGTTCCCCTGGCAAATTATGTGTAGAGTTTATCTGTAGAGGGTACTAAAAAAGAGCATAAATTTGAGGATAGTTTTTATATTAAGGCAGGATTCCGGTGCCAGATATGTTTTTTTGAATATCAAATACAACAGAAAAGAAGAGTAGTTGCTCTATCTTATACTAGTGATGAACTACTTTGTGATCCTAATTCCTGGCTATGTTCAAATAAGCTGTTGAATAATTGTCCTCTAGATGATAGGGATTTTCATGCTAAGATAAATGATACTGAAATAGATGAAAAGATTTATGCTTTTGGTGGAATAAAGTATCTGCATTTAAAGACTTATTTTTTTTATCAGGTCCTGATTCATTCTAGTATTTGAATACCAGAAGGTTTTGGACTTCTTGGTTGGTTTGTGTCTTGATTATTTTACTATTTTTTCAATTATATCAATGATAAGTCAGTATAGTACTGCAGATTTAGAGAAAACCAAATTAATTAGGTTCTTTGTTTTTTTTTTTTTTTTTTTTATTTTTTTTCCTTAGATATTAATTTATCTCTGTGAGTAACCAAATCTACAGGAGAAATAGGCTCAGGCATTTCTATCCATTTGACTGAAAAAAAAAAAAAAAGAGAAAGGAAAAGAGAACCCAAAGACGATTAGTACCACTGTTGCTGATGAAAAATCTTTTCACAAACAAAGGCCACAAACTCCTGTGATCTCCACTAATCTTTACCCAGTCAGTATTCCTATTAAAGCCAATAGGAATTTTGCCTTGTGAAAGAGAGAAAGCTCTTTCCCCAGAACTACAGTATTTAAAAAAAAATGTTTCAAAACCTGCAGTGGTGATAGGGTCATCTAGAA
This sequence comes from Oxyruncus cristatus, assembly GCA_013399855.1. NCBI lineage: Eukaryota > Metazoa > Chordata > Aves > Passeriformes > Cotingidae > Oxyruncus > Oxyruncus cristatus. The sequence goes on from VXAY01007069.1 coordinate 129,129, forward strand.
ACACTTTTGGAATAGTTATTCGAGTTTCCCATAACAGTATTGGAGGCAATATTTGTACAAAAGTAGACATAAATCAGGTTAAAATTACTCTCAAGTTGGCTTTTAAATTCTGGAATCAATATTTAGTTTAGGAATTAATTACGCTAAATTGATTAATTAAACTAAATGGATTTAGCTTAAACTTTAGAAGAACCATAAGAAGGGGATCTTTGGCAGGTGGGGCTTGTCTTGCCTTTTTCTATATTTTTAAATTACTACACAGCTTGTCATGCCTGAATCACTCCAGCCTGCAGCTAGGATATACCTAACAATCACAGGAAAGGATTCAAAGACAATTTTTTTTTCTTCTTTTTTTCCTCACCTCAGTGATTCCTTACATGACCCTCAGTAAATTCCCTAGTCTCAGCCTATGTATTTGTTTAAAAAGGAAAAGTTTAACCACCAACAATAATCCAACCTCACAAAAGGTGATGCAAAATTTAATTATCATTTAAACACGCTCAGTGATCCTTAGGTGACAGAGTCTAAGCACAGTGTGAATATGACACCTTACGCTGGTGAACAGCCACAAAAATAGAACTTCCCACAGTACACCTGATAAATTAACCTGAGGAAGATGGAGATATGTAGCTCAGATGCCACTCAGTTCAAACACCAAGCTATATACTGATGTTACTCTAGTTATTCCCACATATTTTTCTTTCACTGAGCAGGTCCCAGCAATCAGATGGATTAATGACATGTTGCTTCATAACAACAAGTCAAGTGTTCCTCCTTATGAGAAGATAAAATAAAATAAAACACTCCACTAACAAGATTCATTAAGAAGGAAAGCAGCCTGATTCAAACCGAGATCCAGCCCTGTGCACCTGCTGCACAGCCTGCCTACAGGCTCCAGCTGTGGGTGGTGAGGAGGGGCCAAGTGCTGGATGTGATCCAGCAGGGCTTGCCTGCACGTGATGTGCTATCCTTTGAAGAACATGCTAGGATGCAGAACAAATCCCTGCAAAGGACTGCATGCTAACTTTTGTTTCCTAAATCGCAAAAGAAGTGTTGTTCTCAAGAAAACACGAAATTAACTAGTCCATTTTTTCGGGCCTCCTGAAGTTGCTATTTCTCGCCTCTTCTCTCATTCCCCCATACAAGATGCTAGAAACAGAAAAAGCACAAATTGCTTAAACACCAAGCTAATGTTCTGAGTGTGATAAGAATCCCTAGGTCAAATTTGCGAACCCCGAGGATGTTCATCTCTTAGCTCAAACCATCAGCTGCAAGTTTCTTTTAGCCAGCCTCCTATGACATGGTGAGTATTTTAACATCTGTAGGGTATTACCACTGCATTTTTACACCTATAAAACCCAGCCGTATCTTTGGCATGGTTATCACAAGAGACATAAAAAACATGGGAAATGGTTCCAGAAAACTGATTGACACTAACAAGTGGCATAGGTATGTTTTTTCTTTCTAAAGCAACACATGCAAATTCACTACAGACTTACTATTTATGTTTCCCTTTTGTTTGCCTTGTAATGTGGCTATTTGCACTGTTTCTGTCATAGGTTGCAATTCAAGCAATAGAATGTCACGCTCCTACTGAAACTGCAGAAGCTTTGATTTCTCTGACTCATTTTTGTATTCTCTTATCCTATGGATTGTAACTTGGAGCTAATGCATCTCTAGATGTCATGGCATGCTTTGTAGTGCCAAAGTTGGAAATAAAGAAGTAGTCAATGGCAGGTGGGGTAACCAATATGTATCCAACGGCACAAGTACCAGTTATTTTTCCATATTCTGTTTCTCACAACAGATTGCTCTGATAGTTCTTAGCAAGCATCTGGTCTGGGATTGAAGGTTATGATGAGTCTTCAACTGTGGAAATGACAAATCAAGAAATCTTAAATTTAAAAGGTTGGAAAGGGATCTTTCCAAGACTGTCTGGCTGCTAGAGCTAGCTAGCGCTAACTAATCTGCCTCAAAGAACTTTGGGAGGTAACAGGTACTTTTTTTTTTCAATGTGAGATATTTGAAGTTTTCCTTAGGGCACAGTCATTGCTGTTTTACATTTTAGGAACAGATTCTGGGCTTCTTAATCACAAAGTTGATAACAAGTAGTGTTCTTAAATCACGTGCTGAATACGAGAAAACATTTTCTTAGTGCCTTGTGTATTAAGGTATAGAGATCTTTTTGTGGGGCAAGATGAAGAAATGATGGTTTCCCTCCCTACCAAACTTGCAAGGCCAGTGCAGGCTACCTTGCCTGACTTAGACATGGCACTAGAGGCACTTAAGCTGGATCCTTGACTGAGCAGCCACATCTTCAGACATCTTGTGAAGAGGAAAGGAATTTGGCACACATGAAGGCAGAAGCTGTTCCAGCCATGAAGGGCAGCTTTGAAAGGCTGGATGAGGAGACAAAGACGGCAGTCATATAGGGTGTGAAGGCAAACTACTATGCATGGGAAGGGTGTAGAAGAACCGGGGAAGAGGGAACAGAGCCAGCTCTACCTGCAGCCCACTCTGTGTGACCAGTCCATGGGAATATGTGATCGAACACACTTAGGAGGAATGACTGAGGAAAGTATCTGCTGCACAAGCAATCCCCACACTATTAGAACCTGGGACACAGCTTCACTTGAATCATTACTTTTCCTTCTGTCCAAGTCTGTGTGCCATTGATGAAGTTTTCTATTCTCTATTAAGTCATAGCAGGCCTCAGCCTAAACAATACCCGACTGAACTCATGCCCTTTTAAGCCACGCTGTAAGGGCAGGGGGCTGCAGTAATGCAAAGCAGACCTGACATGGAGCTGGCAGGAGACAATGGCCCCATTATCGAGTACACTTGCACTTATCCAACACTGGGTAAAAATCCCCTGAACGATGTCAAGACCTTTTAAACGTCAAGCCTTCCCAGCTCTGGGCACTTGTGCCTGAAAACTCCTAAAAGAGCAGCAGAGTCTGGACTGCAAAGAGCCACTGCAAGCCATTTACAGAGGAAAGCAAGCAGTGGCAAATGAGAAGAATAAAAACGTACCTGAGAAAAGAGATTTTTGAAGCAATCTGTGAGATTTTGATGGGTAATAACTAAGTAATCATGCAATTGTTGCAAAGAGTTGACCGGAGGCTGACCTCTGCATTGAGAGATAAACTTCATATTCACTAACTACACTGGGAGAGGGGAAGCAGATTGAGAGTAGTGGTGTTGAGGAGTATTTATTAACAAGTCTATTTTAAAGTGAAGGGCAAATAGCCAACGAAATCTGGCTTGTGAATTTAATATGATTTTGTCAGCATATGGTACCACTCAGGGGACATGAAGAAGGCATTTTTGTTACATATGTACATGTGGCTGGTAAGGAAGCTGTAATGAGAATACTGAAGCAAAAATAGATGTTTCTTATAAATACATTTGAGCAGAGGAAATGAAGCAACAAAGAATCTGTTCAAACGTCCATTAGTGATAATACCACTTGTGAATTTTGAGCTGCATGTCATGCAGTGTGAATGCTCTAAACTCTCTGTAGCAAAAATAGTAACATGCAAACAAACAAGCAAGAAAATAAATCAAAAGAACCTTTTTTTTTTTTTTTAATCACTTGTGCAAAATATTATTAATTGCAAGGCAAGACTTTGGAAATAAAGTTCATCAATAATAAAGTGATTTAATATGGATGGTCTCATCCCACGACCATGCTCCAAAACTCCCACAGTCTTCACAGGGTGTTCATCCTCAAGCTGTTGTATCTTGTTTGTTCTTCAATCAGAGTCCACTATTTTAACAACTTAATGGAGAGTAACAGGAAACTCGTGAACTGCAAATAGACAGTAGAGAGTAAAAAGTTGTCCTATATGAACCTGGAAAGGTTTCTAGCATTCCCATTCTACTCTTGGAAAGATTTTAATGGGCTTTGGCTCAAGTCTGTGAATATAGGAATAGTATTAGGAAAAATGGGCATTTTCAGCAAATGAGTTCTTTTGCATTGATTCCCTAGGAGAGTATTGTACTTCAAGAGTCCTAGAAGCTCCTTGTGCTGGATATTTCACTTTTGGTAACTAAAGTAACTTCCTTGAAGTTTCCTTATTTACTACACACCTCATGCTGTGGACACTTACACTCGTTTGGGAGAGTATAGAATTTTTTAATTGCAGCACACGGGCCTGGTGAGCCAGGTGTTTGCAGAAGTAGTGCAATGATTAGGCATTATTCTACTTCTTCAATATATCTTGTATTGCTGGATTAACAGTCCCAAAATGACACATACAGGTAAATGATACACTATTTTCTGCAGTCACATATTTTTTGGCTCCTTATATCTGTTGTGAACTCACGTGGAATCAGATGGGACTCAGACTTCCCCTGCTCTTTTAAAAGAGGAACAGAATTCATACCACATGTGAGAGAAAAATCATAAAAATAAGAAGTTGAACATGGCATCATTCCTTCATGGTCTAATACTTTTCAATCTTGAATCAAAGATGGGAAGGTAAAGGGAAAGAAAACTAGAAGCCATGATTCTTCCATGTGCAAAGCAAGCTCTGCTGATTTGATGTCTATTTGCCTCCCAAAAGTAGCCATGCTGTATGACGAGAAATTCAGGCCACAGAGAATTACAGCACCAAAAGAGAAGCCTCACCAATTACTGTTTAGAAAATATGTTATAATCATGTTTTTTAAGTACTCATATCATTCTTTAAGAAAAGGAAAAAAAAAGGAAACAGAAAAAATAAAAAGGAAAGAAAAAGAAAAGGAAAAAAGAAAGAAAAATATATACTTGGGCAGAATATCTTTAAGTAGTCCTGTGCACAACAGAGACTTTTTAAGAATTCTCTTTAGCCCTTTTAGATCTTCCAAGTAATTCTTGAAAGTTCATTTTCACTGACTTATTTGCATTTTATTATTTTGTTCTCCTTAACAAAATTTGGAAGTAAATTCAGAATCTGATGTGACTATCAGGGGCCTTTGCCTAAGGTTCCTTCATTCTTTCTTACATTTCTTACATTTGGTCTCTTAATTTATCAAATGGTGATGATCAAATATCTGAGTAGGATGACTATCCATTATTTTACAGCTTTGTGGTTTATTTTCACTTAAAAACAGGGTAAAAGACAGAAAGGTAATCCTTTTTTGCAGAGCTCCCAGTAAATAGGCATTAATCCAGTTTGAAGATCTCGTTATTTAAGTCAAGATCAACTTTTAGTTCTAGGCACATGCACGAAAAATGTTCTCAGCAACGTGATTCTTGTAGATGTCCACTAAGAGGCCACAAGTCTTCTAAAAATATATTTGTTATTCACCAGTATTCAGTGAGATTCATCACCTGCCTACCGCATTGCCTGCACGCAGTTCCTTGTACAGAGCCAAGCTTTGAATTTCCAATTGCTTTTACTAAACACAAGTCACAGTGTTCATTTCAGTTTCTTGGCTGGCCAAATATAGCCCGTGAAAGAATCAGTTTGAGCAAACCCTAATGACTGAGTGAAAAAAAAAAAAAAAAAGAAAACAACAAACCAAAACAAAAAGCACCTTGCAGTGACCACTCTGCAATACAGACTTGATATTCACTATTGTGAAAAACATTCCTGCTCTGGAAGATACCACACCACACACAAAAAGAGGCACCAGTACAGTATAGAAAAAAAAAGAAAAAAAGGATTTGCTTAAAAGTCACAGTAAACACTAACAGACCGTCGGGTTTGTGTGTAATGACCCAGCTGTTATTATTGCCATGGTTGCAAATTCTGCCTGCCTGCTGGGCTGCACAATGATCTTGTGCCGGTCGGATATAAGAGCCTGATAGTGCTGCTAATCGGCGTGGATGGGAGCGCGCTGCTCGCTGCAGAGCATGGCTCCCTCACCCAGCTGGGCTCCCGCCGTCCCACCACAGAGCTGGAAACATGGCAGGAGCAGGACAGGCCTCTTTCTTCAGGAAGGCACATACATTGTGAGGGTTTGGGCACTGCTTGAATCCTGCCATAGAGACCTTCCATCCTGTTCACTGGAATTCCACACCCAAAAGAGCTGTGGGAGCAGCTGAGCAGGCTGTGGGGGAAGCTGAATGCCCAGGGCATCCGCTGCACCACTTCTCACAGGTCTCATTCAAGAGAATCAGCAGCCGGTGTGTATTTTTAGAGGTGTGCAACTTCAGCTCTGCTGCAACACATGCTGTAGTGTCAAATTCAGCTGTGGCTGAGAATTGCAGGGCAAATGGCTGCAACTTCTCCATGTTCCTTTTTTTTTTGTTTTCTCTTTCCTCACGGCTTACATTTTAATGCAGCTGCAGGTTGTAGCTAGGGCATGGTAGAGGCTATTCAGCTAAACCAGAAACCTAAAGTTTCAAACAAATCTTAAAATAGCTCTAATCTCCGTGGAGCTTCAGAAAGAAAATACTTATAAATGTAAAGAGAAAGGGAAAAGGGTCAGCCTGAGAAGGGGGAGTGAACAAAAATGCCTGGTTTGATAGCCACAGTGAAAACACTCCACAAGTAACTGCAACACAGGCAACTGTCCTCCCATGCCAGTCACATACTTACAGTTCTAAATAAACTTAAGTCTACAGATTTTGTGTTCTTTCAAAGAATAAGCTTCTGCAACACCTGTAGTGCTTGACCAGAGCTACACTTGGTATCATCAGGAGGCCACATCTCCACTGCTTTTAACCTTTCCTGGAAAAAAAAAAAAAAAAAACAAAAAAACAAAATGTTCTTAGAAAGTAAATTTAAAGTTGTGCATGTTGAATACCTGCTGACAAGAAATTTTTAATTCCCCCTGGCACATGTGTGAGCCCTAAGTGCTTGCTTATCCATTCAATTAGTGGGAGTAGAAAAAAAAGTGAAAGAAAGTGTGCTACTTGAATTCTTCAATCGGAACTTAACAACCCAGTTCAATGCTACAATATTTGTAATCAGTCTTTACACTGAAAACAAGAAGTATTTTTTATTGAGCACTTTTGAATAATGGATAAATTTAAGGAAATTGTGATCTGTTTTGCTCAGAAGAAAAGCAGGCTAAATTAATTGAATAAATTATTCATTGTAAATTGTGGGCTCAAGTCTACTACTGTCTTTGAATATATACATTAATTTTCTGGCATCTCTGCTGAGCTTGCTAACAAGGATACCAATTAGTAACAATGGCACTGGTGATTTTATTTTAGCTTTACTTGTCTCTGCATTTCCTGGTTTTGTCTGATACCAAAAGTGGATATTACTAAAAGGACACAGATTCTTCCATTTCAAATAAAATCAGAAAAAAACTCTAGTCTAAAAAAAATAATATCAAATAGACAACTTGTCGGAGCTTTAAATCTTTATCCTTCAGTGGGATGTTTGAATCCATTTCAGCAAGTGCCCAGGCTTTGGTATAAGTATTTGGAATAAGCCTTCAGTGTTCACAGTTGTTGCTTATCTCTAGTAATAAGACAGAAAACAGATGACTGATCCCAGAAACAGAGAGACCTTAAACTCAAGATTTATGTAAAATAAAACTTATTTTCTAGAAAATACTTATGCTTGTGTAGTGATTTGGAAAAATATGTGTTATACGTCTGATTTGGGTAAAACAAGGTAAAGTCAGTCAAAGAAAAATTTATCTGAGGCTTCACAAGAGATTCACTGTTGTGGGGGTTGAGCTGCTTCATGGACAGACAGTACAATACAAAGGGATCAGACAAGATTTTATTTTTTTTTTAATTAAATTCAAATAGTTCAGAAGTTTAAGACAACACTGAACTACAGAACTCTAGGGTGAAATAATTTGATCTGATTTTATATGTCTACAATACAACTATCTGTCAGAGACAGCTCTCTGTGGCTGTTTTTGTAACAGTGCTTTAATTGCAGTTCCTCCTACTTCAGGTGTCTGCATAGGCTGAGGTGACCTACTGGGCCAGCCACTTTCCCTTCATGGATTGCAAAGTCAAGTAGGGGGTGACTGGTTCAGGTGAAGTCAGACACAGCATAGATGTCTGGTTAACCACAGCCACTTGTATCTCAGGATGAAATTGGAGACGGATGAGGAACTACAAGTGTTAACATTTGTGAACAGATGCTGATAAATAACATGAATTGTCCGTTCTTGGAAAATGTTGTCCCTGGTATTCAGGGAAGAGCACAAAGAATGAGCAAGATAATTAAACCTCAGTACCTACTACTTTCCTCTAAATCCAAAGTTTATTAAAAACAACCAAACTAGGATGTGAAAGCACCAAAGCCCTGAAAGAGATGATATAACATTTTCCATCTTACAGCCTTTGTACAGGTTTCACTTGTTTCTGCTCCCTTGTCCAGCAGAAACAATTAAGAAAGTGAAGATAAAGAGACTGTGTCTGTAATAGTAAGTAAAATTGCCCAAGGTCCATTGTCTTGTCCAAAGTGAGCAACGTGGCTTATATCTGTATAACTAAGCAGTCTTTGACTTGCCATCCTCATTTGGTCTCATCCATGTCAGTTGTCTAAAACAATTTATGACCTTCAGTATTCTCTCAATTGGGTCCATGCACTGTGTGGAAAACTAACTTTCATGGGCCAAAACTACCAAGGGAGCACACTAACAATTTAGCAGTGTGGGTCACTGGGGAGCACTGGTTCAAGACAATCCCTTTATCTCCTTAGCTTCCCAGCCTGATCTCACTAGGGCTTGCTTGGATTGTCTGGCCTTATTATTCCCATTCAATGAGGTAAAAATTAAATGACTGGCACAAGATCAAGTATGAAACTGGAAATCTTCAGGCTTTATTCAGCTACATCTTCACCTAAAATTCACAGACTTGCCCTGTTACATTCTCCTATTCTATGTCAGTCAAACTTGCTGTGCCCCAATACTTTCATTGGTTGCTCTGTTCATATACTGAATGAGAACGGTCTACTCTGTACCCTTCCTGTTTCAAAACCAACCACTGTTCTTTTCTCTGGAAAACACAGAAAAATACAGCTTACATAATTTGATATGAAAGAGCCAGTGGAAAAGCTGGATTGTCAGTATCTCATCCAAACCTCTCTTCTCAACTCTTTCATTGAATTTATTTGAAAAACATCGAAATGTCAACTCGCAGTTACCATTTCCATGGCATTTTTATTTGGTTTTTAAATAAGTTGACTTTATCTGCTATGTTAAGTTATGACTGTTCGCTCTGAGATCTTCTGATTTCTCTTGATATCTGTGTATTTCACCCTCAGTGTGTATGTGATCTCACATGAGGCAGGTGTGGACAGGCAGCCAGCTGCAGCAGAGACACTGATACATTTTCTTACACTAAGACTACGCACAGATTTTTTGCCATGTGATGCAGGGCTTTGAGATAACCAAATCAACACAATCTGGCAGGATAGAGCTTTGCACATAATACTTAGTCACATAATCACTCCATCTAAAGATTACAAAGAATCTGGGTAGTGCATGGTTCATAAATATATCTCTGCCCTTTCTATCTTCCACAAACCCTCACTTCTTTGGTCTACATTGCTTTTCAGTCAGGTGAAACAGCATCTCTGGAAAACTCAGAATTCCTGAAGAACAATGGAACTTTTTGTTAAGGGTTAATGTATCAGTGAAGTAACTACTTTAAAACCAGAACAAAACTTCCTCATAAAGGAAACTGTTGACTGTCAAAACAACAACATATGCCTAGGATTTGTTATCATTTGGCTCCTAGTCCTTTCACTTTCATAAAGGTTGCCTATGGTTTGGAAATCCCTCCCTGACTACCCCTTTAGAGAGAAAGAGGAAGGTGTGGTAGTAGTACATATTCTGTTTACTCTCAGGTAGGAGTATGCATGAAGGTTCACCTGAGCTTGAAGGTTTATCTGGTGCCAGTGGTTTCAAGAGAAAACCCTAATGTTACACTGTTGGGTTGGGCTGAGGACTTGGATGTGGGCAATGCTGGCACTGCCATGGTTGGAAGAAGGTCAGTGTTGTGACCACCTGGGCTCAGTATTCTCTCAGGATTGCCTATCAATCTATTCTGTCTATCAAACCACTTCTGAGATTAATTGCTATACATTTCTGCTTAGCCCTGGGAAATCACACCGGCAGAGAACTGTTTCAAGGGGAACGGCATGGAAAATGATCCCGAAGTTCTTTTCTGCTTTGCATGGATGGATGCACTCATTAGAGTTGTTGACCAGGGAGGGGAGTGGGGTTGTGTGTGTGCACAACGGGCCATCTCAAGGAGATAGAAGGATAGTACTCTATTTTCTGTACTGCAGAACCTGTGATTTGCTGGGTCATTATTCAGCTTGGTTTCTGTTGCTATGTAAAAATTACAGAGACCCAGTACCACTTGGTAAAGGGTGAATGCCAGGTTGTCTTTGTTTCCTGCTTACAGAGTCTCTTGTTTCCTTGCTAGATGCCCCCAGTGACAGCAGAGCTGACATTGTCGCAGTTTGTATCACATAGACAAGCTGTTAGGAGCCAGAAGAAAGCTGATTCCTTCCTACATTAGTGTTGATTTTCAGTATAATTAATCTCTGTGGTCTAAACGGTATGGTACTGGACACTGTTCCTTCTTTCTAGACTTAGCAGCTACCCTTGCTGAAAAATCAGTCTTATTTTAGTTGCCTTTTATTTGGCAGTCCAATAAATCATGAAGATGGTATTCTGCATACAGTGTGGCTCATCATTTATCCCTATAAATCGTGTTCTAAAGGATAGTAAACATCACAGTTTTTACTGTATGAGCACTAAGTAATAAATAGCACAAAACCAGAGGATTATCATTCTGCAGATTACCTAGTGCAAACCAAACAATTTCAAACTCACTTTATCCACTTCTGATTATTTTTCAGGTATTTAAAACTGACCCATCTCTTCACCCAGCTGCCTTATACGTGCTAAATTTACTGACAAGTAACTAACGCGAACTAATGAAGTAATATTTATATATTCCACTAATTACAACTACAACAGAATGAGAGAGCAGCTAATTAAATGCCAACAAGATCTGTGAAAGACTTTAAGGACAATGAAGAGGGACAATGCTTACAAATCAATAAGTGGAACCCTGCATTTACAAGATTTTCCCATCTTTGTAATCGCAAGCAACAGAGTTATTTTTTCCCACTGAAATAGGAAAGCAGCAAGCCCCTAATTCTAAGAGACTTAGTGAGAAAATGCTCCTTTGAAACCTAAAACATCAATTTAATTATAGAATCACAGAATCATTATGGTTGGAAAAGACCTCCAAGATCATCGAGTCCAAGATTTGACTACACACCACCATGAGAACTAAACCATAGCTCTGAGGGACACATCTACTCGTTTCTTGAACACTTCCAGGGATGGAGACTCATCACTTCCCTGGGCAGCCTGTTCCAATGTTCTACAACCACTGTAGTGAAAAATTCTTCCAAAGGTCCAAATTGAACCCTGCCCTGCTCCACTTGAGCCTATGTCTTTGATGATTCTAGTGGGTCCCTTCCAACTGAGGATTCTATTAATCCATGTTCTCTGGTCTTGTTGCTAGTTGCCTGGGAGAAGAGGCCAACCCCCACCTTGCTCCAATCTCCTGGGCTTCCTCTTCTTCAGGCTAAACAACTCCATCTCCCTCAGCTGCTCCTTATATGACTTACTCTCTAGACCCTTCACCTAAAAATATAGGACAATGTAACAAGTGCCAAACACTGCTTTTTACTGAATTCGAGCTGAAAGACGATTTTTCAAAAATCTAACTTTTTATCAGGGTGCCTTACTAACTTTGGCTAAGGTTTTAACTAGCTCAGACTTCAACCTGAACTATCCTTTAGCGAAACATGATTATGCCCAGGCAATAAAGAAGCAATCAGTTACAGAAGGGGAGAATTGCTAGGGGGGACTACACAATGTTGGATCATTTCAATACCATGTTTGGCACAGGTACCTGGAGAAAGTAAGTATTATAGTCTGATCTGAGTGGTTAAAGGCAGTCTCCTAAATCCATCCCCCCAGTAAGAACCTGAAATAAATGTACCCTCTTATACCAAGGAAGGACAAATTGAACGGGTATCCACAGGAGGCACTCGCACCTTTGGGAAAGCAAAGTATATTAATTCTGGTGCCTAAGTACATACTTGTGAGCCTAAAATGAGTTTTGATAATTTGACCAGGATGTCTCAAAACACATACAAGGTTTCTAACAGTGTCCGTCCAGAGTCAGCAGTTCCTGACCTGTGAAAGTCTCCATAAATTCCACCTTTCTGTTGCTGCCGAGCTGCAATCGATTAGACTTGTTTGTCATGTATGTATTGAAAACCTGAATCATGGCAGATGCTGCTACCAGTGTCCACACTCACCGTGGGGATGCCTACTAAAAGAAGGCAGCACATGAGATTTCCACAGCCTAGTTCAACACAGAGGCAGAACTCTCACAGCAGAGACACCCACAGGACGGAACTCCTGCTCTGGGGAACAAGCATATCCATCCACGTTATCACCACAGTGTGTGTGTGTCTGAAAATGACTCTAGCCAAATATGCCTACACAAGTGGTCTTTTGCATTGTTTCAGTCAATGGCAGAAAGAAAAGAATATATGTTTCAGCAGATTTAATATAAAATGAAACAATTACCCTGAAAATATAAACATGACACCTAATTTTGTTTAGTTTATTTAGCCCCTGCTAACATATCTTAAAAATGCATCAATATCTAAGCAAAATTGTCTACATTCCCTTTCTTGACTCAGCTCTTAGAACTTTCTGATCTCAGTATGAATATGTCTATTGCTTTATTCAGGACAAAAAAACTACCAGAAAATAACATCAATACCTCCACTGATTTAGTTGTGACTGTTTCCTTCAAAGTTTCAGGCAGGAGGCATCTGTTTGGGGAAGTTCAGGAGGGGTACAGTGCCAAACATGCTGCTGACAGTATCATGCCCACTGCATTCTCTATTGCTGTATGTACAGTGATATTAGTGTTATTTTTCGGACGTGCAGGCAACATAGACCAAATACTAGCTATGGGTGAGAAGCAGTACATAAAGCCAAAACTTCAACAGTCACACTCATTGCTCTCATTCGTGCCTAAGTCATCACACAAATGCTGGGAAAAAAAAAAAGAAAATGCAAATATCCTAGCTAGAAATAAGGGTAACACAACAGGCAAAGACAGACATTTTTGTTTTCATCATGCTAAGGCACACTAGTGGTTCTCTGGGGCAGATAGATCTGTTCCTAAACATTGTATTGGAAAGCATGACCACTTCCATTCATATATTCTGATTAATGAGAGACAAAGGACAAGATGATTTTCCAGTCAAGGAAGGACACAGCACTGATTATTAGAGTTTGTCAGTTTCTGGTTGCTGCATTTCTAATTGACTACTTGCACTGGGGCATGAAGTAGGTTTTGTTGATATTTCTGAAGTGTGTATGACAGCTGAATTCATAAATTCTGGGTATACACAGGGATTTTTTCTCTTTCGAAAGACATGTTAGAAAACTTCCTGAGGCCACAGAACAGGAAATTTTTTTTTCTACAACCATGTTATGGACTATAACTTCACTACCTGAATAAATGTTCTAGTTTCTGCTATTTATAAGCCTGCTTGTTCATAACATGGCTTTAGCACATGTTGCCTTGACAAATGCAGAGCAGGAATTATTCTGAGAAGGTGGTAGCAGAACCATCCAAGTGTGGCAAATATATTAAATAAAAGCTTTATTGAAATAGATATATGAGATGAAAAGGTACAATAGTACCTACCTCACTGACAGGTTAATAGCTCAGTGTTTAAAGGCAGCAAAACAAGAGTGGGTCAGAACAGTTGATGGGTTGCGAGATGCCACGCTGGAACCTTTCTGTACACTGGACTTGCATAACTCCTGCTTCCAGGCTGTACGAAGTGATGCACTGCCTTTTGGAGAAAGTGATTACTTTTCATTTACCACACAGGCAGCCTAAGGACTCAAGCCTCTTATCTCGGATACATAATGTTTTGAGTCCCATCTATAGCCTTCCGGGTTTACAGGTCTTAGCATTATCATCAAGCCATACCTGAAATTTACTCTGCTTAATTTTGCTCCCTACCATACCAGAAGCTTCCTACATCACTGCCTGTAAATGGGTCTTCACAGTGTCGGGACTGGAGAAAAAAACATCTAATTTGTTTCCTGTGCAGCTTTTGTGCCAATTTGTATCTTAGTCCAAGATAAAGGCAAGGGGGTTGAGACTGGGAGACAGAAATACAGGGAACTGAACACCAAGAAGGAACTGTTCTAGAAATAACCCCAAGAGTATTCCAAATGTGTAAGGTTTGCTGATGCTCTTACTCAGTTCTGGCAAGAATTGACCTAAGTGCAAATTATGCTATAAAAGGGATATGTAAAAACACTAAGATTTTGGCCAATTTTTCTCTTTTTTTTTTTTTTCTCTTTTTTGGGAAGACAATTAGTAATGTCATTCACAGCACTCAAAGGGTTCTGTAAGAGACTCAGGTTCAAACCCTTAATCCAGTGAGTTGTGGTGTACAGGCAGAACTCTAGAAGTCTAAATACTCACCTCAAACCAGTCAGTACACCCAAAAGCAGTAAGGATGGAAGCATTGTGCTGACGAAGAATATTAATCTGAGTTCCTTACACTGCAGATCCAAGCTTCAACTGAAATATTTTCTTGTAAGGTATCTAAAAGTTTTATGGGTGAGTAAAGCAATTTCTTGTCCAGTGTAACTAAAAGCTGACACAGCTCTCAGGCTTAGAACATCTACTTGCAAGGGGACGTAAGAAACTGGAAGACTCCTTCCTGAAATGCCCTTGCAATGCCTTTTGTGGCTGTGCAGGTCATTATGATCCTGTATCATAATCTCTGATGGATTTTGGTTTTTCCCCAAACCAAGAGCTGTAGTCATTTGATATTTCAAAGAATCACAGAGTATTCTGACTTGGAAGGGACCCACAAGGCCCACCGAGTCCAGCTCTTAAGTGAATGGCCCATACAGTGATAAAATCTACAGCCTTGGTGTTATTAGCACCATACTCTAACCAACTGGGTTATTTGGCTGAGAGCCTCAGGATCTAATGCTGCCAAAATGGTAAGTGGCAAAATTTGCAGGTCTGAATGAAACATCTTTGAGATATCCAAATATTACCCACATTTGGTGAGAAAGACAGCATCACATTGTGTAAATATTGGTATTAATAGCAGCAATTGTATGAAAAAAAAAAACAACCCAACAAAATCACGCAAGCAAAGTAAAAGATAAGACACGGGGAAAAAAATACCAGACCTTATATTGACAGAGGTGGCATTGATTCTGTAAAATCAATTCATTATTTGAACAGAGGAAAACTGAATGCTAAGATAGACAGACAGGCTGTAAGGGGAATAAAAAGGAGTGACTGAGATGGATATTTCACCATTGAACTTCTTTTCCAATAATAACAGCAGAAAAATAAAAAAGGCAGGTTTCCAGAGCACCAACCATACTGTTAATTAGCAGTATAACTTATGCTACCTTTAATGGTGGCTTATTCTGCTCTGGCTGTCAGGACGAGAAAACAGGAAGGGCATTTGGAAACCTCATGAAAAATAGCCACAGTTTTAGGGCATTTGGGCTTGAAAAATGTACAACAGCTGATGGATTAAAACACACACACACACAAGTCCTATAAACATTTGAAGAATAATAGATGGAAGGAAAATAGGTAATAAGAAAGTGAAAGATTTTGTTTATGGACTTGACTGGTTGACTAGGGTATAATTATGAGACCTGCTTCCAATCCATCCTATGTAAAATAATTGGTGTGTACAGGAGATGGATTTGCTCATAATAAATGGATCTCCTCATGATGGAGCAGAATGATATCAGTGTGAATACACTGGAATGACAGCATAATTTAACAGGAGTGATGTTGGGGGATGGACGTTACTAGCTTCAGTATTTCTGAAGGCATGTTATACTCACTGGTACATCTTACTTTCACACAGAAGGTGCACAAGGTAAAAGCAGTGGCAGTCTTATAGATCAGGATCTTTAAGGGAGTTAATTAGATTGCACTAATCTTTCAGCAGTACTGCTGCCAACCTGTTCTAGGTGCTGCAGAAAGAAATGTGGCCAGTAAAGTTCTTCATGTTTGTTTGGAGAATGTCCTTGGATCTGGAGATTGCCCTTACTGTGCACCCTCAGAGCTGAGCCAACCAAAGCAGCTGGGAATAACAGAGAGTGCAAAGGTGCACCACATTGTTCTGCCCCACCACTCTCTGTGTGCTTGTGCCCCCTGCCAGACTCAGGGTTGTTCTATCTAGCACCACCAGCTATCATGTTCAGGGAGCTACTCTGCTCCTTTCTAGCCCACTACAAGTTCCTGCAGCTGACGAGCAGTGAGGAGATAGGTCTGGCTGTAGAAGAAGCACCAAAGTTGATAATAGGTCTTGAGTAGAAGGATCTTCATCCATAGCCTTAGGGGAGTTTTAAAATCTCCTCTGTAGTTCTGAAGGGTTGTGTTCAATGCACTTGCTGCTATCAGCATTGACCAGGTGTTTATGAATCATCCTTGATGAATGTGATACTCCAAACAACATTTTGGAAGCGCAGTTAGATTAGAGCAGTTCAGATATGCTCTGAGTTCACAGTAAAAAAGCATTTATCCTTATATGTTAAAAATAGTCCCATGGACAGGCTTCATGAAAAGCTATCCATACTAACCCTACCAAAACCTTCACCAATCTGTCTTGGGAACTGAGGATATGGAAATGGCTTCTCCAGTTGAAGAGAGTGATATGTTTGCCGATCATCTTCCCAGTACTCCCCTCACTACCAGGTACTTTTTTCCTCCAAAGGAAACTAGATCAAATTGTTAGATCTAGACAGTCCAGCTTAGTGAACAGAACCCCAGACTAGGAGTTAGGGCTCCTGGGTTGTACACTGTACTGGGTAGCCTTTTTTTTTTTTTTTTTTTTTGCTTATTGCTGCATGACAGAATCATTCTTGCCCCTCTTTCTTGGGTGTTGCAGACCGAAAGATATAGATACCATCATTATTATATTTGCCGACATGTTAGCGGACACAAGCACAAAAAGAAATCCCAAAGTTCCCTGTTCTGCAGTGTGCAATAAATAGGACTACTATTACGACTACTGACAATTAGTTGCTGAGCAGAGAGTTGCAAAGAGTTACTTCAGGGTAATATACTATCATCTATACCTATATTCGTCAGAAACAAATAGCCGGATATCTCTGTGTAAAAGCCATTTAAAAATATATACTGTACAGAAGAAAATGTGGTGAATTATTTATGTGACACAGTAAAAACATAAAAATGCTTAGACATAATTTATTTATTTTTGTTAAATATCTGTTAATTTCATTTTGGAGGTCTTCAGCCCCTCCTTCCAATGCTATGTTGACAAATTCTCTAAAGGTTGGCAGAGATCAAAGCTTTAACTTATATTTTAGTGTAGTATTTCAAGATACTTGCTCTGATTTGAATTTATTAAGAATAATTAAAAGTGTATGTCAAAAGGGAGACGACATAAAACACACTACAGCTAAGTCACAAACCTTGCCAAAAGTTAAATAAAAACATTCTCTTCCAGCAAATTTGCAAGGAATAGGAGCCAAATCTATCTCTGGAGCAACTCCACTGAAGTCAGTAGGGTGGCACAGGGAATACATTTGGCCAACGCTACCTGGCATATGGCCTTCTAGGAAGCATTGTGGTTTATTAACAGGTTGGCCACATTACTATCTTCAGTCTCTCAAGTGCATCATATCTGTTCTCTAGGATACATTGCTCCACTGTGCTATCCCACTCACACTAGCAGAAAACCAGAAAGGCACGATGGACCATAAAGCACTACAGTAGGTAACAAAAGTAAGATTTTAGTCGGGTGATTTACTCTTTTCCCTGCATCCCACTGGTTTTATTTCCTTGTTTGAAAAAAAGCCAAAATTTATACTGACATGGGTGATTGTTTCGGGTAAATTCTGGGCTCTGGTCAATAAGCAGCGACAAGTATGTGGGTTGGCAATGTCACATTGCAGCGCAATCTTTGCTGCCCAGATGCCAGAACTGCTTATGTTACAGCTCCTGAATCACTGTAACTTTTAGTGTGCCATATTAGGACAACACAAAATCAGTACTTGTTCCCTGCACTTACAAGTGACAGGGATACCTGAAGAGGCATACAGTGGAAAAAAGGAGATTTCCAAGCCAGCACTTCCTTTTTCAGAACTGTGTTTGCTGCATTGTTAACCTAAAATATTATCTTCTTCCTGAAGGGGAACACCCAGATAATTTTCTTTCAATTTATTTGGTTTTTAATATGGATACCTCACTGTGATCATCTGGAGGGTGTACATGCCACTGAGATGATTTCCAGGAATGACCACAAACTAGGATGCTCCACCTAATGCCCATATGCACGGTGGCTATGGGCAGCCAAGCCATAAAGGTTTCTGTAGCCATGAGCAGCAGGCAAACCTACTCTCAACAAGAGTCCCACCCTCTTCATACTGTCTGTCCACCAAAAATCACTCAGAAGCTTACTCTATTTTTGGACACTTTGTAGAAACAAAAAAAATACAAGAACGGGCAGTGAGCACAGGACAGCAGCATTGAGAGTTGCATGGCATTCTTCTCCCTACCTTAAATTTCAGGACCAGCACCACAGAACTGACTTCTCCCAGAAACTGTGGGGCCCTGTGATCAAAGCCATGAAGTAAATTTGCAGCTCACAAAAGCCACTTCTTCATAATAACAGCCTTAAAAAATGGCCTCAGGAGCACAGTTCTAATGAAACCATGTAGAAAGAATCTGATGCTGAAATTAAACAGTAATTAAAAAACAACAAAAAAATACACATCAAGGCTAAGGAGATGGATAAGCAAAACAGAGGAGAAAAAAACTTAGGGCTCTTCAGGAAAAACCAAAACCAGCTTTTTTTTTCTACTGTTACTGGCATATAAATACTGTAAGAAACAGGTGAATTTGAAAAGTTTGTATTCTACAAACTCAGGTCAACAAAATGATTCAGAATAGATTTGCAGGTAGGCTAAGGTGTATTTTACCCTTCAGATACTTATATATGTTATGGCCTACTTCCTCTCTTCCACAAGGAACAAAACCGTTAATTAAAGTGTTTTTCTTTTCACTGGATTCCCAAAGCAGATAAAAGCCCGTAACAGAGGAGTAAACTTTAAGTTACATGAAAATTGTGCTTTGCTGACTTTGAGTCACATAAATGTGGGTGTGAAAGAAAAGGACATATGTTCTGAACAGCCTCACCAAGAATTATACTTGAAATCAAAAACTTGCATGTTAGTGCTCACAAGAAAGAGAATATCAAGATCAATCTAAAGAAAATTAGGTAGACACCTAAAAATTAAGGCCATAGTAAGTTGAACTATTTTTGTATAGGCTATTCTCTTCCTTTCCTCAATATCTTCCGTAGTTGATCTTGGAGCAGTCTGCAACATTGCCAAACAACTTTGCAAATGGTGTTTACAATGAAGATGCCCACAGAGTCCTCAAAAAAACCCTGTGTAGAGGGATGTTGTCATTGACACCCTCTTTCATTTCTTTCTTCCCCCATCACCTCTAATACAGAAATAAACTGGAAAGAATAATGGGAAAAATGAGAAACCTAGAGTAATACGTAAATACAACAGGAAATGCAAAAAAAGATAGCAGCTGACTCTCCACTGCTTCATAATCTATACAGTCATTTAGATCTATGCAACAAGATCTCAAAATCCAGCTGTGCTCTTTCAATTACACTGTCATCAATAATAAAAAATCTGCATCCAGAATTTATGTCGTATTTTTGTTGCCGATACATGAAACAGCAATATACAGCTTGTTTTGCCTTTCCATCAAGCACATATAATATGCAAAAGCTGAAGCACAGGCTCAAAGAAGAAATATTTGTCAAATAAAAAGAGCCTTTTAAAACAACTTTTTTAAACTGAGACTTGTTTGTTTTTCATCCTTTTTGTGTTTTGATTGTTTAGATAAGCTAAAAAAAGACAAAGGGCTATAACAATCATTGTTAAAGCAAGTCCATGAGTATGCTGTACATACACAAACAACCATGGCAGTGGGAGGTATGGTTACTGTTCATGAAAGCTTTTGATTAACTGTTAGGCAGATTTCCCAAATACATATTACCGGAGTTCTGCAGAATAAATGCACAAACAGCTTAGCTCAAACAAAGGGCTAACAAGAACGTACCAGCAGGTGGGAATATGGGAAGAGACAACAGCCTGTAAATATGCCAAAGTACAGAGAGTGACTAGGGAAAGAAATGAACCTGTAGCACAATTTAAATGAAATTGCCTTCATGTTATAGAAGCAGCCCAGGAAAGAAACATCTACTAGAAGATACAGAGAGACGAGTTATTTGCACAGCCAGATAAATAGATTGAGCAAATACCAGTTGTGTCAAATGGCATTGAGCTAAAACCCAAGAGAGGATGGCAGGGTCAACTTCTGCTGATGATAAAGGGCAGAAAGATGGAGGTTGGGGTAGGTAACCACAGTGGATGTGAACCTACTACATTGACCTACCTTTGCTGTATCACCATGACCTAAAATCATGGATTTCAACTGCAGTATGAGCATTGTAGGAAGGTGCAAACCCAGTGATAACCAGAGAGAGTTGATCATATTCATCCCAAGACCTTTTGTCAGGCCACTCCAGGGTATGTCCTACTCTAGCAAATTGCATGCTGAGGAAGAAAGGAGGCCTCACTGTGATAAGAAAATGGGTAGTCTACAAGTCTCCTGTGCAACCCTGCAGTTTCTTTCCAGGTTTAGTTCGAGAAAGCAGTATCTTCCAGATATAAACACCTTCCTCTGTCCATGGTTGAAGGAACTGCTTTATTCATTTACTAACTTCACTTGGTTATTAAAGTTCTTATACTACTCCTTGATCATGGTTAGTCATTCACTAGCATGTCAGGCATTTCCCAGTTCAGCGAAGTGCTTTTTGCCCCATAAGTCCCTTCTGCAGTTGCACTCATATGCTACAACTCCAGTTTCACCTGCGTGTCCCCTGCATGCAGTTAGTATGCTCTATGTTAAAGTTCTTTCACTGGTGAGTAAAATGATATGTAAGAGTCAGTTATTATTAATCAAAACTGCTGCTAGGCATTCCTCACCAAAGGCAGTGACAGTAAATCACCTAATGATCGTAAGGGCTTAAGAGAGATTTTTCAGGGAGAGATGCAACAGACTTTCAAAAGAGTTGAAGTGAAAGAGAGAAGCTGAAATAATCATAACGATATTTTTTTTTGTGAAGGGAAACACTATTTCAATCACAGTGATTGAACATTGAAGAGAATTCAAGAGAATTAATCTCGTGCATGTTATTCAGCCTGCTTGAATCATCTTGTAATATTCCACTTAGGTTGTAATATTCAACGTTATAACAGCATCTGGAAATTTTCAATCAAAAAGTTGTTTGGAAGCCTAAATATTAACTGAAATGCTAAAAAATAAATATATTATAAACCAATTAATGGAAATAAACTTTAAAATCCATTTAATAGCTCTTTTTTGAGCACTATAAATATCCTGTGGTTCTTAGTTGGGGGGTTTAAAAACAGCTGATCCATGATTTACAGAATTTCACCTTCAGTTTCTCACAAGCAAACTCCATTGCTTACAAGAAACACAGATTCATTTGATATTTCCTTTCAAAATAAACCTGTCTAACAGTAGAATTTAACAGGGTGGGAACTCTGTAAACAGATAGAGGAGTTTACTGAAATTCCAGATTTTGTATATTTCAAGATTAAGTACAAAACTATCTCCGTTTAAGACAACACTGGATTTTAAACCCGAATATACAGGAAATGGAGACGATGTCTTTAAAAACATCAGAGCTTTATCTGTCTTTGTTTTCTATGAAAATTCAGGAAGTTGCCAGGGCCTGTATGAATGGGATATGCTAACCCCTGCTTTTTCTCTTGTGCTATTTCTGAGATACTTCAGAAAGGAAGTATTCCCTTAGTATAGCTTAATAACTACAGAACAACAAAGTAGTACAGAAAGTTCCGGATAATTTTGGCATTACTGATCATGCAGGCAAGGCAGAATGCTCCCTGGGTAGTGTGTTTTAGACTTAGACATTCAGTTTCCAGGCAAGTTTTAAAAATATAAGTGGTAAGTGAAATAAGCATCTTAAAAGAACACAAGCCCTGGTACTGTTCTATGAAACTATTAATTGAAGGGAAAAAAGGCCCAGGATATTCCTCAGTGAGTATATCCATTTATGCTGCACTGTTTTCAGAACTGCCTCCTCAGACTCCTACACCTTACAGCTTCCCCTCCCTGTTGGGCCTCATAAACACTTCAGGTTACTTTTATGACAATACTTTGCCTGAACCCTCAGCACTGCAGGAACAGGTCCAGCTTTCTACGCTTCCTCCTCCCCAAATCCGGGGGATCCTTAGAAGCACAGAGTAGCCAGTATTGCAATTAGGATAGATTCTGGTGACAGAAAAATGTTTTTCTCCTCATCCCTGTTTTTCATTACTTAGGTCTGTAAATCCCCACTGTCCCACAGTGGGGCCTGCACTGTGGTACTGTAAGGCACAGCCCAAGCCTCAGGCTGAACCGTGAAGCCCAGTATAATGTTGGTCAGCGTGGAAATAGAACCTCTGGTTGACTGTGTTCTCATCTCATCTGCACTGCTGGCTTATTACATCACCTGGGGCAACGATGCAGATGACAACAAGTATCCATCTCACCGGGGTGCTGAACAGGCTGACTAATTAACAAGCACTTGAAAAGCATTTTGGGAAGCTTGAATGTAACCTCCTCTCTAAAATGAACTTGGGGATCTGCTATTTTCTTTCCAGACTATTTGAGTTTCTGTTTCATTTCCCTTCACTATACATGGAGCCATACCCAAAACATGAGCACTGACATAGGAAAGAGTCAGTATTAGCAACCCCCTCTATAGAATTCATTATGACACACGACTTCTCTTTACTCAGCTGGTAGGAGTATATTTTATAACTTCATCACACAACCATGCTTTTGTTGCTGTTGCTTGGTAGGTTTCTTTAACATATCAAGTTTTTGTGAAGGTATAAAAATAAATGACTTATCAACTATTTATAAATCTTACAGTCAAAAAAACACTTTTAGAGAACTAGGCAAAATACACCTGAATTTTCCTATCTGTGCCAATGGATCTACAAAGATGGCATTAAAAGAAAATAAAAGGAAAAGCCTCAAAAAACTTGACTGTCCATCACTCTCACAGAATAGCCTACTGCACAATCACTACAACTCCCTCCTGCACAGGCAAGAAAGGAGACCTTCGAGTAAGATACATTGACCATGAACTCTTCACAGACAATCAGTAAAAGTTATTTAGCACAGATGTTGCTGTAATTGTGAGATACTGGGAAAAATCAATGTTTAATGGCAGGCACCCAACTCCACCCTGGCAATGCTCTTGAGTTAACATCACCAGGCTAGAATTTCAAACACGTAGAACAAAATTGGCTAAGTCCTCTAAAGTTGTTACCATCACTCACAATAACCCATGTTATTTTGATCCCCGAGTGACTCACAGATTGTGATTTATATCCATGTGCTTCTAACCCTAACTGCCAGTTTAGGGACGAGGCTTTTGTGAAGTGCTGTGCATACACATAACATTATTCCTTGGGTGGGAACCATCTTACTGTTGGGTTCAGTAATCACATCACAGTGTATGTTTTTTCAATATGAGGAATTATCCTAAATGTTAAGATTCTCAGGCAGCCATTATTAATGAAACACATAATCATACTGCTTCAGCAAAAGGCACAGAAGCAAACTCAGAGAAATAAGGGACACAAATTCGCTAAAACATTGCCAGAGGAGCATTCTATCATACCAATTCTGCATAAAGGATAAAGAGGTTGATAACACAGGTAAATTGTTCAATCTTTTTTTACTTTGTCGAGAACATCCTAAATACAATCCAAGAGAATTTGTTTCACTTCTCATTCTCATACATGGTCTCACTCTTGTTCTGTACTAAACAATATATGTGTAGAAGAGATATATACAGGAAATAGAATTTTATAAGCTTGGTGACATTCCTACATGGCATACAGGAGTCTTATCAAAAATTCACAGGTGCACACACCACACAAAGGGGTAAAATGTAATTTGTAGGGATGATTGACTGATCTGCATACATCTGTACATCATCCTGGGATAAACATTCCATCTGCTCCAGATGCTAGCTACAGGGGTTTTGCAATATTAGCTTTCGAGGTAGGGAGGCATGTAGAGTATACCTAAAGGGCTGGCTAAGAGAGAGAGTTACAAGGGTAGTTGAGTTGCACAGAAGGACTTTAAGTGGGTCAGCCATCCAGCTGCAGAACTGCATGACATATTCCATCTGAATTAACAACACTTAAACTTTGCATAATCAGTGAGAGCACTGAGAGGAAACATCCTTTGCAAAGGTTTACTTTTCTTTGGTGTTCACATTCAGAAAAAATTCTGCTTATAACAGAGAGACTAGGATCCTGATCTCTCTGTCACTTTATCCCCTTGCATGCCCTGTATGGGAGTGTTAATGTGTGTGACCTTTCTGTCTGACCTTAATTCTACTGAATTCCTCTCCTTTTTGCTCCTTGTGCCCAGTGAATTAAAGAGCATGCTGCCAAAAAGGCTGGTGCTATTGACCAGGATTTCTATCTACTGCCTTCAAAGCTTGTGGCTTGCCTATTGCAACAAAGGTGGTCCTTGCTGTCACACACACACACACATAGGTACTCAGAACGAAAAGAAGGCAAGAGAGACAGACCTGAAATAGTGCCTTAACTATCAAAACAGCAGCTGCAGTACTGAACCACACAGAACCCCAGTCTGCAGAGTGCACCACAACATTTTTGTAACCTGGAACTTGAGTACCTTCCAACGCACCACGACACAAAGTGACTAATGTCTGCCGTGTGGTTTGCATTTTCTCTCTCACACCCACATGCACACATGTACAGACTGCGTGACTTAGGGAAAAAACAAACCTGTTAAGGCAGTATGTCTGAAAGCTGAGTGAAAAAGAACTTGGGCACATCTTGATTGATGACCAGATTTTATGGATTAACAGAAAAGCCATGGTGACAGCATAGCCACATGACATGTTTTGCACAGTCCTTTTTTTAGTGTAAGACTTTTCTAAAGGTAAGACAAAACTCCAACCTGTTTCTGCCCTGGGAGGAGTTACACTCTTCAGTAGATAACAGTCACTGGTATGAAAAAAACAATAAAAAGATACATAAGGAAAATATGCCAGTAACACAATGCTTTTCATGTGGAACCTATTCTCACAATCTGTGTCTTAGTCCACAAGGTACCTCACTGACCTTTGGGGAGTACTTAAGATCTACGATGTATTTCAGTGGCCACAGTTTTGTTACAATCTATCCAACACAGAAATACTTGGGTAAAGGAGGGCAACAGAGCGATTAGGAAATTGCTAGTTGATGACCTCTTCCCTTACAGAACTATTTGTACTGAGAGGTATAACTTTCTTGTCCATTTTAGGAATAACTGATTAACCAGTGACATTATACCTCTGATACACTTTCAAAAATCCATTCAATCTTGCCAGAACTTTTCTTCTAACAAATAAACTGCTCACAATCATCAGAAGCTCTGAAAAAAACCACATTTTTGCAGAGTAATTTTCCTTTGTCACCACTAGACCTCAGTGCAATGGGTTCACACAGAGTTCTTCAAATGTTTTAGGGTGCTCACATTCAGTAGAATCCAAAAGAAAGGATAAAATTATTTCCAAGGTAGTGAAAAGAAAAAACACACAGGATCAGCTGCTCTCACACACTGAGCAGTACCTTGCCAGCTGCCAGGATCAAAGCTTAGCACAAGTTCCTTAAGGAGCGAGTGGCTACAAAGTGTGACTGCTGATTACACCTTCCCCAGACAGCCTGAAAATGGAAACCTTGTTAAAACAGGATTATGTTAAGGCTGTGTTCCCTGTGTCTCCATTGGGCCGAGCTCATGCACTAAAAGCTGTTGTTAATGGCAGCAGTAAACCACAGGCTAAGGTACGCAAGGTATAGCCTCCATCCTGTCCTTTGATCACAAAGGTTCCAGCCAGAATGTTCAGTTTGGAAATATGGATGCATATTGCAGGACACCCCCTGGTATTTCGTAGCATTCGCTTTATTTCTGCAGCTCACTTGCCTAAATTGGACTCATGGACTCACTGGACTCTTGCTCAGCAAGTGTATCCATCACGGTGGTCGAAACAAGGGGACCATGAGGATTAGTGCCACCCTCACCAGTGGTTCTGCTGATGTCAGGCCTAGCAGGACTTGTAACACAGCATAAGCAGCCATGCCACAGCATAAGTAAGTAAAGGGAGCTGATTACAGCTTTCTCCTGAATAATGGAATAAAGCATGGAATATATTTTGACTGCCTAAAATTAGGCTTCCACTTCAACTGCCAAGGAATGCCTCAGTAAAACTCTTCTTGACTTCAGGTTAAAAGTGAATCCTTGACAACGGGGAAATTTAAAAAAGTTTCTGATTTCTCACAGAAACCCATCAAGTTAAAACCCTTGAAAGGAAAAAAAGCAACCCCACACAACTGGAATTTCCTCACTTCTAGTTTAGATAAGCACATTGCACGTAACAAAAATATATTACAAAATGCTTTGCTTCCCTTCTGTCCCAAATGAAACAAAAAGATTGAGGGGAAAAAAAGAAAAGCAGAAGGGAAAAAGAAAAAAAGTCCTTATCTTTTTCCCAAAGTTCAGGAAGAGTTCTTTCTTTGGTAAGGAGATAAAAAACATGACACACCAAATCCCATGAAATAAGTGGATACTTTTATCCTACTCAAGGTAGTGGGGAGGTCTGTGATGGTGCTTCTGTCCCTTACTATTAAAGAGTATTTTGGTAAGCTGCTTCTATCTACTGCTTCTGAGGAAGAAGCCCTGTCTTCCACAGGACTCCAAAATTTCATTACAGGTCTCCTCTTCGAATCCAGATTCAGGAAAGGTTCAAATGCATTTGTCTTTTAGAACCTGATAGGAATATATCCTGAGATTCACAGAAACACAGAATTTCTATAAGTGGAAAAGCCTGCATACATTTTCTTTTTCTGCAGAAGGATGTTGTATGTTTAGTACTTCTCTTCAAGTATCTTTTTGAATATTTCAAGGGATAAAGTTTCCACTACATCCCTTGGGACATTATTAGACTCATAAATCTCAATATCAGGAAGTTTTTCCAAGGCGTACCACCTAAACTTCCACTTGAGTTCACTCCATCTCTCCCTTTATTATGCCAAGCAATTCTCTAATTCATGGGTATACTCTTCCAATGTTTGTAGACTTCCTTACCTGCAAGTCTGCTATTGCCTAAGCAAACTGCAGCAACTTACCTCAGTTTAATGTTATAAAGCAACCCCTCAAGTCCCCTCAACCTTCTCACTGATCTCTTTTGTATTAGATTTTATGAGACTAGTGTGCAGTGAGGTTAACTGTCCATCAGTTTGTAGTCCTTTTGAACAGAATGTCAGCCACTATAATTACAGCATAGGATTTCAGAGTTTAACTATTTTCCAAGAATAAACAAACCAACATATTTTTCTCTCCTCTGTATGTTTTAGAATTATAATTAGATTCAATAGCATCTGCAACTGTGAGAAGCCAGATTGAGTTAAAAAAATAGAATATTATTATTATTATCATTATTATTATTATTATCATCCTTATTTCTGCACTGCCCATTTGGAGGTACAAATTTTTTCAGTAACTTCTGTACTGCAAAATACAGAATTCCTCACTGCTGGTGTGACTGAGCTCAGACCGAATGGTTCAAAATGTCATTTCTAACCATTGCAGACTTGTCTGATGTTCCCTATGCCGAGAGGCAAAGCAACCATTACATTTTCATGCCTGCTCTATGCACACTTCTGATAGGAGCAAACTGTGCTGCTTGACCCCTAACAGAGATAATATCAAAACCACATCCCAAGAACACATACAGATAAGTTCACTTTGGATTTCAATACTTAAAAAGAACAAGTCCAGTCTGAATCAAATGATTGCTTTGCTTAAACCCCACAAATTTTATATTTTACATGTCTGAAACAATGCTAGAAATGCCTTCCCACTCTTAACTTAATGGACAGCACATGATTCAGTATACTCTGTGAGAGTGCAAATAGTACAAAGCTTTAGCAAGTTCACCTACAAAAGCCACAATAATATTAAATGTATGAAGACTCCCCAGTAAAAAGGTGACTTTGGTGCCTGACCTACAATACTTCTAATTGAGTAAACCATAATACCTTTGAACATTTTAAAATATTATAAAAATCCTGCAAGGAAAATGGAAGCACCTGATTTAGTACAACTACACAGTTAAATACAGAACTTCCTAGAAACTTGAAAATTCAAGAAAAGAATGGAAGTCCATTCAACTGTTCATTTTATTCAAGGGTTGGTCTAAAAGCAAGTTACAGGTTTCCAAATGTACATTCTTATAAAAAACATCACAATTTCTTTGTTCTGCTTTTCTTATCATGCAGATATCCCCTGGAAAGGCCCCACTATCTGTGCACCTTTTCCCAATCCAACATAATTTTGTAATAGGATCAAAACATCATTTTGTAATAAGATGCACTATCCTCTTTGCCAAAGGTAGACACATTTTGGAGACATTGTGGAGCAGGATTAGTATGGGAAGGGAGGGATGTGATAAATATGTGTGATGCTGTAAAGAGAGACAAGAAAAAATGGCCCTTACAGGAAAAACAGACATCAAAAGCAGCTTGCCTGAATTTTACAGCACATCACATCCCATCTCATTCATTGGTCAAGTTCAATTAAGCTATCCTTGAAACTCCATGTCATACCTCACTATTAATTGGTTACTTATCAATTCTTCCTTTTATTTGAAATTATCCAGAAAACACTCAGGTTCACACCCAGCCACAGATTCAGATAAGCTCTGAAACACAAACACAGTCTTAGCCAAAACCAGGAGTACGTCTGAACACCCTCGCCCCATACATCTGCTGTGTTCAGCTTTGTGGTACTGACGTAATATTGGCCTTGACACAGTAAGGATTTCAGAAGGTATAAGCCTAAATGAGTTCAAACTCTAACAATATACATTTTAATCCTCCTCCAGGCACGTATTTGGATACTTTTTCATACCAAATCTAAGTGTCTTCCTGGAATGTTTATTTAATGACCTTAGCATTAGCATCAAGAGATTAGTCAGTCAACTGTAAATAACTCCAGACTCTCCCTTGGAGTTTATATTTTATCAGAGAAACTAACTATAATGAACAATAGAGAATTGTCTGGGGTTTATTCTAAAGGGCCCTGGAAGAAAAAAATGCTTTAGGGTGGGAAAAAAATCTAATCCCAAATGTAACCAACTATGTTAATTTTGTTGCTTCATCATCTAATGTAGCTTATACCTCTGATAGATTGGTATGTCACTCATTATTTCCCATCTTCTCATCCAAATACCAAGATGGCTAATTTCCTTTAGAAAAGCCTTTATTTATGACTCTCTCCCACCCTGCTTTAATTTCAGGGGGTGGGACCGGTAATGTTTTTTTTAATAGGTTTGTTTTAATGGACTACAGGATATTGTTGTAAGGTCACTGACCACACTGACAGGAGAGAAAAGACTATGAATCTGTATTATTTTCAGGTCACCGAGTGACCAGGAGAGAATGGGCTGTGACTGGGAAGTGCCAGCTTTCATTATTCTGCATTGGTCTGTGTGACCTTTCATTTCCACTGTCTTTCCCTACCTCTTCTGTAACAGCCTCCTCCATTTTCAGTTTGTCTCTTTAGTATCCCTTTTCAGCTGTAAACTCCTTATTCCTATGAGTAACACTGTCAGGAATCTGAAGCAGTTCATTCAGGGCTGGTTCTGTCCCAGGCCTCTCCCCAGTTTGGTTCCCAAGCCCATCTCTCCAAGTTTCATCCATAATTTATACAGCAGGGCTGTAACAGACTGTAGTTTCAGGCAGTGGCAAACATCCATGCGGCTCAAACTAACCCTGGGTGAACAACAACAGCTCACACAGTTGCCTCAAGGTGCTGTATTCACTAACCCATGAAAGTACAACTTATTTTTCAAATAATATGACACAGCTATTGTGAAGCTTGTTTTAATACAACGGTTTTCCCCATAACTGTTCTGCCTAAAATAGAGAATGACTGAGCAGCAACAACACAAAATATATTGGTCTGGGCTTAGGTGACAGTGATGCGCGAGAGATGATGTCCTGCCTCTGGGCTTACAGAAAATGCCCTATTCCTCCTACTTTTCATCCATCAATACAGTTCTGCTGGGCATCTACCTTTTCTGTAGTACTGCCAGTCTCCAGTCTGCACAGTGCAGGTGTTGTAATGCATGTAACTAAAATATCATTTGATAAATAACCGAGAAAAACTAGGAAAGTTCAGACAATAAGAGAATAAAAGAGAATAGGATGGCATTTGAAGCATGATGAGGATTATAGAAGAAAAATTGGGGAACTGAAAGGAAGGAAGAATAAATACTGCTCAAAAATGTCCTTGTAAATGTATTTCAATCTTTATTCTTCATTTATTCAAAGTACTCCTCTACCAGTGATTCTTCCTGTCTGAACCACAGTTACACCAGNCTCATTTATTCAAAGTACTCTTTCTTCATCTCCTCTACCAGTGATTCTTTCTGTCTGAACCACAGTTACACCAGAAAACTAAACAATAATATTCCTAATCCCTAATTCTTGTAATTCTGAAATGTTACAAAGAAGAAGATATTCAAAACCACAGTACTTAACTGACATTTGGGGCAGAGAGAAGGATGTGAAAGCAAATACAAGCATTATCAACAAACAACTGAACACAGATCTTTTTCCTCCTCCTGGGAAACACTTAGTGTCAGAGAAAAGATAATGGATAAGGTGCATCTCACATCCTGGTCTCCTTGTTTGTTTGTGTTTGGGGATTTTTGTTTGTTTGTTTGGTTGGTTGGTTGGTTTGTTTTTGTGAGGTTTTTTTGTTTGGTTTTTTGTGGGTTTTTTTAGACTCCAAAGACATGGATTGAGAGCTGTAGGCTGGGAAAATCAACATCAAGGCTTCCAAACTGTTCTCAAGCAAGAGTCTGTTCTCAGCTCCCCGCACTTCTTGCAGTTTACCATCCACCTTATCTTCAATCCTTTCAAAGTGACGTTGCTCTGTGCAACTTTAGGAAGTTCCTGAAAAATCTGGAAACCTCTTCTTTCTGAAACATGGAAACTGTTCCTACTAAGTTGTGCCTTTAGAGAGTAAGAGGGGCATTGGGTCTATACAGGAGAGACAAAGCACACAAGAAAATTTGGCTTTTCTTAAGTATGAGATGATTAGGACAGTTGAGAAAGATCAAGTGCCAAGTATAAATAGTCTGGCACGCCTAGGGCTTATAGCAGCAAAAGAGAGGTCAACAGGCCCAAGGCTTTTGGGCAAGAGGTAAGACAGGGTAATTATCCAGGGGGTTAGTCAATAGACAATATAAAGGCTCTCATTGCAAAGTTTTATTGTTGCAAATCACTGATTGCTCACACACGATGCTATTTACTTTAATTCCACATGTTCAGCACCACATCTGTCATTGGCAAATTGACTCCTGTTTTTTAAGATGCTCACATATTACATTATAGCCACTCCATTTCATACTAACAGCAATACTACAAAATTCATCACTGTCACTTCAGGCAGTATTCTGTAGCTGACTTGACCTGCAAAAAGAAAGGCAATAAAGATGTAGAGCAGTGTAACTCTTTGAAATCTACTGTGTCAAGCCCTGTGGTAACATGCTTTTAGTTCTGAATTTCTTCAGCAAACTCCAGCTCAAGATGATTCTTCAGTGAAAGGCAGAAGAAAAGAAGAAGTTTCTGTCTCTATTGTCAATGATTAAAGTCATTGGCCTGCTAGCAACTGTTACACAGATGGACAGGTAATTCCTAGACAGAGGGCTCCACAGTTTTGAAGAATTTTAGAAATTCTGCACAGCTCAGAGACATGACCTTCTGCATCAACCCAGGCAGAGTCTGTTTTGATGGAGGCATATATTTGCCTGTGCAAACTGAAATTGGACAAGACTGAACATCAGACATCCATTTGTACTTAGGGTCTGACAGCCTGCAATGCAACCACATTTTCAAGGGCAACTATTGGGGTCTAAACCACCATCATTTCAACCCAGTCACTGCAGCAGATCAGAGTGTTATACAACAACTTTTTATTTCTATGATTCCATATCAAGTCAGTCAGACTTTGCATGGATCAGTGTAAACCCATGAAAATAAAACAACAAAAGAAAACTGTAGGCAAGAAAATATGATTGTGTTTTAAACAGAATTACCCAGAATAAAGTAAATTCTCAAGTATGTGAAAGAGATAGCTAAAATACTTGAGCCTATTGCCTTATTAATTTGCTGTTTTAGGGACTGATCATTTCTTCCAGAAGTAAGAGTGTAACTATTTCAAAGCTCAGTGCAGCCACAAAGAGAGCTCACCAGAATACATTACAGATGCTTTTTGGTCTCTCATGACAGTTGCTATTAATATTGAAGCAATGAGGAACCAGTGATGTGGAAAAAGTGCATACAGAGCCTAACAGAATCTCACCCACATTTTAGGTAAACCACGTTAACCAAAACAATGATCATTAACGTTTTTAGGTATAAATTCAAGTCAGGAGGCAATTATTTTTGTCTTTCATTTCACCTATTAAGAAAAAAAAAAAAGTTAAACCTAAGCTTCTGATGAGACTAGCTAAAACTATCCCTGCAAGCCAAGAGCATGACTCACAGAGAAAATGGAAATAATTCACTGCTAGAAGACACAAAGCAAAGCACCAGCTGAAGTCAAGCATCCTGCTAAGATATAAACCCTCTGTCCTGAATGTTAGAATGAAAAACTTACAAGTTCATCCCAGGAAATGAAAAAAATGGTCAGGAAAGGCTCAGGTTAGAGGACCCACACAGTCGGGATTTGCCTTCATAACCTGATGTCCAAAAAGGAGAATCAGTGCTTCCTACAACGAGACTTCTACCCAGGAACAGCAATTTGAGAATGTTTCCCTGATATAGGTAAATAATGCCTACTGCTTGGAGTTCGAGACTGCAGCTGGGCAGAGTTTAATACTTTCCAAGGAAGTTTGGATGACTTAATGACAAGTAAAAATAACATTTTTGATTACTTAACTTCAAAATTTTCCAATATTTGGTCAGTTAGAGGATAAGGACTGCAGAAAGAAAAATAAGGTTTCCATGGGAAGAGAAATATTATGATCCCTCACTCCTGCCAATTAGATAACCCAAAAATCACATTAACTGCCTTGTTCTAACCCTTAAAAAGCATCCCATTCCCTTGGGTGTTATTCAGTGTGTCAGTTCCTCATGCTGGAAGGAATAAGTAGCTAATTTAGTTCCCATCACAACTATTCCAACACTGTGTGCCCGACAAAGACAGTGCCAGACTAAGTGAATGGGCAAATAATTGTCCAGTCCTGACTTTCCATCAGTATTTTCATTTGATATCCAAGACCTAATCTTTTTTATGCCTTCTAACAAAACCTTTGTCCATGTATTCATTTCTACATAGAAAATATAAGAATAATTATTATCAGTGAATAACAAAGGGAAAAAGGGTATAGCTAATCACATTCCAATATTAAGGGAAAAAAAAAAACCCACAACATCCAGATGTTGACCTAAATCATTACTTTTGATCACAAAAAAATTGAAAGCCAAACTATTCTTCTTGAATTAAACTTGCAATTTCTGGTATCGTATTTAGAAAGATGACTTGAGAAGATAAAGGCTGATAGGTGCTACATCACCTACCATCACAAAACAGTTCAACCCTTTATAGTAATTCAGCACATGTAAAAACATTTAAAGGGAGGATTACTTGGGAGAATAATTAAGCTGCTCCTAGCCACCTGGCAGAGAGCTGTGTGCTTACCAATGAAGATACTGAATCTTCAAGCTGGAACCGATACATCTTCCCAGACCCTACAAACATACCCATGCTGAAGCCTTGGCTCTTTTCTAGGTGTAGAAGTCTGACCTGGAGAGAGGTTGTGGAGGTGGATGGGCATGAGGTTTGATTCTCTACAGTCTGTGAGGACTGTGAGAGGAAGTACACCTCTAAAATGGAATAAAGGTCTTTCAGGGCTAAGGAGTTCTCTGAGTCTTTTTGTGGCTCCAAGACTTTTGTGGCCTGAATCAAAACCTGTCTGAAGTGGAGTAATAGTTCATTGAAAAGATTCTGCTCATCATTTCTGACAGAAGATAAAATAAAAAAAAAAACATTCTATGGCCGCTTTTCCCATCCCCAAACTCCACATATCTGGAAATAAGGAGGAGAAAAAACCAAAATAGGAAGCTCTATAGAAAGTAATTTGAGGCAGTGAGGAACCTTTCACAGTGCTTCTCTTCTGATCTCTTCTTCTCCAGACCTCCTCTTTCATAAGAGCAAACACTACTGGTTATGTAGCCAGGGGTTTACCTTGCAAAGAAGTTACAACCCATGACCCTAATGTTGAATTCTCCAGAATTATATAGAAGTCTGTGAGTGTTGAAAGAAAGCCCCCCCCAAACACGAACCAAAAGGGGACACGAGAATATGATCAAATAAGAACTGTGTATAAGCATGGTCCTAAAGTGGTATCTTAAAAAAAAAAAGAAATAGAAAAATTGTTCAGTAAAAAGATGCAGTGAATAAGATAAAAGTTTTCCTCCTTTTTTTTCACCAGAAGAGTTTGTCTTCCTTTGTGTTAAAAAAAACTTCATTGGTGAAAAGTAAATTGCAGGCAAAGTTCTCTAATAGCAAAAGTAGTTTGATTCAATCCTATTTCTGATGCTCAAATTTCATTCCTTCTCTGGCCCTCATATCCAGTGACCATGGCAACAAAAGTGATGAAAAATCATTTGCCCATTTGATAATCATTTAATCATTCAACAACGAAAGAGATTGGGAATGGGACAGTGGAGTAGTGTGAAACACCAAATGGAAAATAAACTGTGGTATCAAAAAAAGCCAAATCCCCAACAAAAAAAAAAAGAAAGCTAAAAAGGAAAGAAGAAGGTCCGGAAGTAAAGAGAAATGGCCTACAGGGTCTCTGTGTCCACACTGAGAGTAGATTTAAGCCTCTCATTATGCTCCTTCATAGTGTCTTTTTTTTTTTTTCCCTGGGGGAGTCCTTGTGGTGTCTGAAATGTCCTTCCAGTAACTTAAAAAATCCAGAGAAAACTCCAGAAAATCTGTGTTACCAGTCCAGAAGATGAGCAGTGTTCGTAACCAATAAAAGCCACATTCTGGAGTTTGTCTTACTTATCCCTTTCTATCAAAAAAAGAGGGCTTGACTCACAAGGGTGTTTCAACAGAAAATCTCCGAAATGCTCAACATAATCCACTGGGAGGATGCCCTGGCAAAAGTCTCTGTCACCTTTAAGCAGCTTACACTCCCATCATGGTGACAGCAGTGTTGTTGAGCCCTGGTAGCCTGGATCAGGTTCCCCTGGAAGAATAAGACCATTACAGGCAATTTCACGTCGGGGTGGAATCTCCTGCCCAGCAGACTGAAGTTTCCCGCAGCATGTCCTTGTCCCTGACACATATATAAGATGACGCCAGTTCAGTTTTGAATACAGGGACAGTCACCTCTTTGTCCTCACTAAATCTGTCCATGGGACAGAGCTACAGGATGGATGACACATGGAAGAGTGGGCACCAAATGGGGTTGTAGGGAATTAGATACAGTGCACTGGCAATGCTGTGGTGGCCAAACAACCAGAGGAGAAAGCCACAATGTTGGATCTCATCTCAAGAACATGCCCTTAGAATCCTCATTCAGAACATGCTGCTCTTTCTCTTATGAATACCCCAGATGAGAGTTAAATGATTAATTTTTTTTTTTTTTAAATTTACATAATAACCTTTCCCCTCCAAAAAAAACCCCCAAACTAACTCATAAAATATACATGAAAGACAGTTAATTTATCAGAACATCCAGGTCAGCTTTCTGCTCATCAATCTAGATATGGACACAGAAGCTATCAAGGTAGTGATTTAACTTACACTTTCCCTTCATGGTGAGATGCAAAACTGTATCTATCCTGACAACATTTTATTAAACAGTTGATTATCTGTTTAAGCTAATTCCAGGAAATTATTTTTAAATCTTGATGCTGAAAGTCAACAGCTCCTGTGTCATTGGTAGCCCATTTCATATGGAAACCTGCAAATGATCAAATGTTCTTGATGTACCCTTGGCAAAATGTTGCATCCTAAAAAAGGTGGTGAAGAGAGGGAAGAAATTTTTGTGACAATCTTGGCTACTCATGCCTGCCAGAGAAGAGCAGCTTTGCTCTTCAATGGATATTATTGCAAATACCTCATGAGAAATATTTTCTGAGTATGCCTGTAACAGGGTAAGGTATGCAATTTTTACATGGCATTGAACTGATAAGCCCTAATATTTTTAAAATAATTGCTATTTCTCAGTCAGTAATAATGTATCTTCAGGCTTTTTAAATTATTTGTCATGATTTCTCTGAGGTGACACATCACTGTGGCATCTTGGTAATTGTCCAAACAAGTCTATTAGGTAGGAAAAGCTTCATTATTCCCACTGCAAAGAAAGGAAACTGCACACTACAAATTCTCCTTCAAAATCAACATATATGAAGGTCACTAGTCAAGTCTTTCTCACCCTTTTCAGTCTTTTCAGCAAGAAACCTCTCCTTTTTTTTTTTTATAATGGGGGAATTGTGAGAATTCATCCTTTTCAGATCTGATCCCCAAAGGGTCATTATATATGCTTTCTCTTTAAACCAGGAAAGTTTGAATGGGAGTGAATGAGTATAGATAACACTGGCAACCCATTGCCCAACAAACTGAAACAACAAACAGGAAAAGTCCAGAATTAGGGATCTTTGGATTTTACACCCAGCCTCAAGTAAACAACCAGATAAGACTTTTGTTTATGTAGCTGCCTCTAGATTCACATTCCTTCTCACTCAGTCAACCTTCTTTCTGCAACCCAAGACATGTTAAATCTAAATTCTTGTCCCAGATACTGAGGTGAGCACAACGGCAGGTACAGACCCACAGGAATTTCCAACCTGATGTGCAGTTCTTACTCATATTTGTATAACATTGCTGTGAATAAGGGCTTCTAAAGCTTCTCACTTTAGTGCCTATTTCTGACCTGAAGCAGAGAGCTACAGCACAAGCTAAGACAGACCAGCCATGTTGTACTTGAAATAAAAATAACCATTTAAGTAGTTTTCCCCTGCAAACCCTCACGTGTTCCAAACCTCATCCAAGAATTACAACTGGAAAAAATGTCTCAGTTGTTCCCAAACCCCAGGATAAGGCCGCCAGAACATTAATATTCAGTATTATGCCAGTCTGACCAAAACCTAATTGATAACTTCCCAAGATAGGCAAGCTACATTGCAAACCTGAGGTTTCAAAAATCTTATTGAAGCCTACTGTGTATTTCCCTTAGTGACAGATAGCCAAACAACCGACTAATAAAACTGACAAGGTGGGAGGGATGGGGCTGAGCACTGACATCTTCATACACCATCACAGTGTGGCAATTCAGGCTGGGGCCACCAACGTCAGCAAGAGAACACGTGCATAAAAGGAGGTGTAATTTGTGCAGATAAAGGTCTCATAACCAAATCAGAACATTATAGTCTGCAGATGCCTGCGCTGCAAAGCAGTACAGAAATACACTCTTCAGCCTTAGCTAACTCATTAACGTTTTGCCAGGGTAAATTATTCCATGCTGAATTCTGTACTATGGGGTCTAAAGTGCTGCTATGAGCTGAGCTACAATCCTTAAATAATTTCACATCTTTCTGCATTGCATTACATTGTGATATACAGACATTCCTTGCCTTACCTTGCACACACACAGGTATCTGTTTAGTCATTAAAATCTCTAGTTTATTTCTTTTTCTTTTCCTTTTCATTCTTCATTTTCAATTTTCTAAAATTTGTCCCAACAAAAAACTTTCCCGGTTTTTCCAATCATTCTCTACTGACTCACATGTGTGAGAGGGGAGAGGTAGATTCCAAAAAGGAAGATATACTCCTCTTGTAAATAATTAAAATTAAAATAAAAATTAAAAATTCAGTCTGCTCTGAAAATTTATGAGGTGGGGGAAAAACCTCAATA
>VXAY01007069.1:167356-194499 GCA_013399855.1 Oxyruncus cristatus
TTTTTTTTTTTTTTTTTTTTTTTTAGGCTTCATACCTTAAAAATATTCATAGTTTAGAATGAAGAGATTTTCTTCCCACAGTCCCAAGGCAAGGAAAATTACTGAAAGGTAATTGGTAATTCCTTACCAATTTATTTGTGTCTAGAAGCCAGAGCTCTCAGTAAATCACTAGATCATGCAGCAGTAATATTGAAGTCACAAAAAAAAAAGCTGGAATACTAATACTCTACACCTGACTCTGTAGTTTTTTAGGAAGAGGAGAACAACAGCGTAAGGAGAGAATATGATTCTCATGGTTAAACAGAACCACTTAATTTTGCCATGTGCTTCTCTCTCTTTCTTCCAACTGTGTTATGGAACAGACAAAGCAAGAAAATCAAGGATAGGCAAGAGGGCAGCAACTCAAAATCAAAGACACCAAAATAGCTCCTTATGAAATCTGTCTCTTAGTACTATAGGTATTTTCAGGCACCAAATACTGGGATATTCAGAGCTTTCATCTAAAGCAATTTATTTTGGGTCACTGGGTCACCCACATCTTGTCATCATATTACAATTTCATAAAACCTCTGTGGACTCGACATTACTATTACTGTGTTTCTACTATGCATATGTCATGATCACATTAACTAGGTACTACACAGAAACAGAAAACTGAATTGGACACATTAGTTAGCACTTGGCTCTATTTTTATGTTGTAACTTTGAGAAAAGTTGTGGGAAAAAACCCTTTTTTGTATTGTAGGCAAATGTCATTTTCGATGGATTGAAAGGGAAACTCTGCAAATTAGCTTCAGGCAGAATTGGGTAGTAACCCTCCTCCATGCAAGTAAATCATAGCTGGTCTTTTGTTCTCCGAAGGCAGGATTCACCAGTCAGTCCCACTGCGAGGGGGCAGTGCTATCATTTCTTAAGCAGGTAGACTTTTTAAGATGCAGAAAAGGTTCAAAACCAGTTTGGCTTTATGTCCAGCTAGCTGTTCCTTTGGTTTTGTGCATCAGTTTTAATATCATGCTTAGGTGATTGTCTTCTATGCTCTCCGACATCCTAATTTAAGTTCCCACAAATTCAGAAATTTAACAGATAGCACACTAAAGCATCCTTATTCTTGAAATGGAGCTGGCTGTATTGTAACCAGGCTGCTTACCATTTCATTCAGATAAAAATAAAATAATTAAGAGCAAAGATGCCTGATATTTAACTGGGGATGTATTTAAATAACTCGCTATTTTATAGTAAGACAATTGCCTACTAAAATATAATCAACCATTTCAAGTAAATTGTATTATTACTACCTACAGCTAAAAATTACTCTTCAAGATTCAAATGCTACCTTTTTTTAAAAAGGATCCCACGGTATGAAAACTATTTTGATGCAGAATACTACCCACTCAGAAATGCAGCCAC
The DNA here is from genome assembly GCA_013399855.1 of Oxyruncus cristatus. Lineage (NCBI taxonomy): Eukaryota > Metazoa > Chordata > Aves > Passeriformes > Cotingidae > Oxyruncus > Oxyruncus cristatus. Next base: position 168,764 of record VXAY01007069.1, read on the forward strand.
TTCTCTGAGTGATCCTCTCCACAATGGGCTAGACTGTGAAACAGGCAGCCAGAGAGAAAGTATGAGGCAAATGAAAAACTTAAGAGTCATGTAATTAATCATTTGCCTTTTATATAACATCCCAATAATTACACATCAAGTTGTTTCACATAGGTAGGGAAGAGAGCTCTAGTATTTATATTCACATAATTTTTATGAGGAAATTTTATTTAAAAGCGCTTGTAACAAAATTGGCAGAATTTGATCTCTCACTATATAAAGAAATCCAACACCTGTGTATGTTAATATGTCAGAGACATTTAGAAATAAAAGATAAAAGTGAAAAATGCACTTTGTTCTCGTTCCTTTTCAGTTAGGTAGGTTTTCAGCAGAGAAAAGTTTTCCAGTTTTATGGATCATGGCTGTGACAGATGAAATGCCTGTGCAGCACAGAATTTATTTTTCTTGCAGAAATAACATTCTACCAGTTATGCCAGGAGATGGCAAGTTTTATGTGCTTATTTCAATTGAAAACATCTGCACTAGATAACATATGCCGCTGGGTCACATGTTAAATAACGCTATTATATGTGACTGCATATAACGGCTGCTTTGCATCTTCTTTATAACGGTTTGTAACTAAGCACAATTGTCTTGGATCATTAATTGAAGTTGCTGTAACATTAACCCTTAATGCTTTTATACTTCAGTTTTTATACTTTATAAAAGTATACTTTACATATACTTTATATGCTTTTATACTTTAGTTTTTCAGTTAAATAAGGTCTAAATCATTTACATAGTTGATAGAAGCCATTTCTAGAAATACAACTGCATTATAACCCAAGTTCAAATTCTCAAAGCACCTGCTTGCCTCCTAAAATCTCAGAGGGCAACAGATTTTTTATATGAGAATTTGCAAGCCATCCCGTTTTCTGTTTCTGAATACATTGATACTAAAGGGTTCCTCGGTAAAACTATGTGTATCTTCTTTGAACTGGTGTCTGGGGGGTTACCTAACCTGGTTTTGAAATCCTGAGTTGCCGAAGCAGCCTAGATGCTGGATGAAGTCTGCAGGAGTGGTGAAACACTGATAGAATACAAACCTATTTCCACCACCATCAGCGTCACTGCTTGCATCCTTCCAGTTAGGCACATGCTTGAGCGCCTCACTGGAACCCAGGTAACTGTGGTTATCCACCCAAGCTTTTTTAGCAACTGACTTAAAACCTCACATGTCTGAAAATCTTAGTATTTGGTCTTAATTAGAAGCTAGTCCACGGTGGAATTCTATGAAAAATTAGCATGAGCTTCACCACATTAAGATCCCCTAGTTTTAGGTAAATGCTAGAGAAAGCAAGTATGAAATGGGAGAGGATGTTTCATGTCCCATTTGTCCTCAAACTCTAAATGTTCACAATTACATTCTACTTATACCAATTAGTGGCTTGCTGAATATGAAATCCTTTTGACTTCCCAATTATCCCTCACTTGTGAACTAAATCTGGAAGTGCTTTTCTAGATAAGCGATACATCAGTGTAAGACTGGTGCATTTGGCCCTCTCCCCAAATATTTATAACACTGAAATCCAACACATTCCATTGCACGATAATGGATTGTTGGGTGAGGAAAAAATGACGTCTTAGAAAGTAATGTGCCTTTTATAAACACTTGGCCACAACTTGTGGGGACAGGTTTAAAAAACATGGATGCAATCTTCTTCAACACCTGCTGTTAACCAGGAATCTTCTCATGATGATATATGCACAGCTGGTTTTCTTCTACTAAATGAAGGCATTGATGATTCAGTCCACAGTGATTTACTTTCTGGAAAGTCTATACTGAAGCTGATAAAGGCTAATGATTAGAAGTTATTTCAGACAGGCCTACCCAATGTCTCTGCCAGGATGTTAGGGGTAGAGATAATAGATTGTCTTATCCTTCATCAGTCTAGATCAGTTCTATTCTAGCAATTATAGAAATGAAAGGTGCAGAACAATGAAACAAGGCACATTATTGTACCAGATGGTCCATTTTAGAACAATTCACATACAGGTCTAGAATAAGCTGTGGCCTCAATATTCATTAATTGCATTTTCAAACTCTTTCAATAGTTTCAGTCCCATTTCCTAACTTTGATCAGGACTGCAGAATTGACACATTTTTATGTGTTCATTGCTTTCAGGATTTAATCTCATTTTTTTAACAGCTTTATATCTTCCACTGTCAGGAGTTTATTAATTTATTTTGACATTCATGTGGGCTATCATTGTAATTGTTCCACTATCCCAATATCCATCACAATGGAACTCAGCAAGATCTTCTCTTAGCAATCTCACTTTATAGTTAGGGCTATCATATCCAGTCTTCTAATCAAACTGGTAAATGTACAGTGGTTACAGGTAAATCATTTTATGTGTATTTCCAAGCCAGCCACCTGTGAAGCCCAACAAGTTTTCAAATGTATTTCAAACTTAATTGTATCTATTTAACATGGCACCAAAAGGAAGTCTTCCCCAGTTCTGAGTAACAAAAACCGTTGTGTTTAGAACCCACAACATGATTCTCCGTTTCCTCCCTCCTCCCAAATCACTTTGCATTAAATGATATTGCCTTTATATTCAGCATATTACGTAACACAATGAACCACAACACAGCCTGTCACACAATGGGATGGGCAATACTGGGAAATGTTTTCATAAATTTATTTTCTTTCATGTTGAGTGCTTGCTGCTATTGAGCTGGATCCTAATTCCAAGTTAAGTTTGGGCAGAACATATAAATAATTCCAGCTTCTTCAGGATAGCCCTCCTCAAAACAGACAGCCCACTGTCACATACACATACTGTTTCTGAGCCATCTGTTGCTGGAATTTTTTGCTTAATGCATTCTTTATGGCAAAAGAATGTGCATGCATTATATTTTCTTTCTTCTGTTCCCTTCCTCCTTATCAGTTGATTCAATAAGAAATATGAGAGTCCTGTTAAAAGGGCAGTAAAACAATGTTCTATATTAATGCTAGTTAGGAATGAGATTTCCTGTAACATTTGAACGCTCCCTGAAAGGAACCAAATATGCAAAGAATTGCAGGCCAAGCCTAGAGACAGCTAAATGATCCTGATTTAACAAGTATGATTACATAGAGGGAGAGGTCTCTCTGATAACAGCACAAAGAGGTTCTACGTGTATTTAGAACAGCTGCCATGTAAATTCTGAAATGCCACAGAATAACTAGGGATGAGGAAAAGGTTGATATCTCTCTCTGAGAGGGACTAACAAGCTGTCATATCAAAGCACGAAGTCAGCAAAGATGTTGTCTGAACTATCATGGGCTGCATCATGACCAGGAAAGGACAACACAATATATTGGGGATCAAATGCAATTTTACTAACAACATTTTGGCACCAAGTATGGACCTTTTACCACATAACACTGATTTAAGGGGAATAAATTACACCACCTAATTAAAAAGAGTACAGATAATACAAAAGGACAGAGGTAGGGTTAAAGCTGACATTGGCAGGGTTAAAGCTGACATTGGAGAGCTGTAATTTGCAGCAAAAATCTGGAAATCAACATCCTGCTGGCAAGATATCCACTGAAGTGAATGAGGTGACACATACACTCGCTGTCAAGAGGGCGCCGGTACATCAGCTGGTGTGAGAGTCTACTATTTTACTGAAACAAGTTTTCAGGATTAGGTACACAGTCAGAAAGTTCAACAAACTTTTTTGTTGGCTCATCAAAAGTGATACTCCTTGAAAGCAAAGGATTCAGTTTCTGCAAGGATCCTCAGTTATAAAAGCTGTGGGTTTTTATTATTATTTTTACTATTGAGGTATTCCAATTCAAAAGGACTGCTTTGAAACACCAAAACACTTGGAAACTTGATTGGAAAAAGGATACTATGCTCTGAGTTCCTAGAAAATTAGGACAAAATTCTGCTGACCTAGTCCCTTCTCTTGCCTAGGTTAGTAATTTAGAAACATTTTTGAGATCTTCAGCAATACATCCCTGTTCAGAACAGGAGCTAGTCCAAAACCTTTTGAAACAGGAAGCCCAGCATTTGTTTTGTTTTACTAAGGATCTTCCACTGTTGCCAGAAAGTCTGTTTTCACACACGGTTGTTTTCCTTCACAGTCTCCAAGTGAGTAAACACTGAACCTCAACAGGAGGCAGCTCTGTCAGAACCGGTTTTGAAACAGGACTATCTGAACAGAGCTGCCATCCCTTCAGAGCAGTACAGAAATTAGTTTTCTTGTCCAAATTTTGGGGTTTTCTCTCTTTTCATTTTTTAATTTTATTTTTTAGTAGAAAGCTGAGCATAAGCAGATTAAGAATACAGCCAAGGTCTTTAAAAACTTATCATGGAAAAATGAGAAAGCAAATGAAAAAAGTAGATGAAAAAAGCAAAGTGAGAAAATGTTCTTGCTCAGGAGCAGCAAGCTCAAGTCAGCAAGAGTGCATGAGAAGTCAGATTTAGATAAGGAACAGATTTTGTTCCTCCTACCTCTGTTGAATCTGTTTTCTAATATTTATGTTCAAACCAACAAGATCAGTGGAAGGCTTTTTTATAGTAGCCATTCAATCAGTTGAACACAGGGCTGGGAAGGACCTAAAAAGATGATCAGGTAAACCTCTCTTTCTCTAGGCAAGGTTGGCTCTATCTGCAAGGTCCTGCTGGCAGCTGCTCCAACCTGTGTCCCAATTAATGCTTTTCTTCACTTCTCTAGATTCTCTTCTCCCAGTCCAAATCTCTGCTGAACTACAACACTCAAAATTAGACTGAATATTTTAGGCATTGGCTCACCACTTCTGAAGAGGATGGCAGAATTACACAATGTGTTTTGCAAATATGACTCTTGCTTACATCTTCAGTATGATGTTCTTTTTTTTTTCACAAAATCATGAAACTTTAATATTTATTGTGCAATTAACTAAAGCTCTTTATATCTTTTCCCTTGTAACAGGACAGGGATAACGGGTACAACTATGAAACGGAATTCGATCCCCCACAACTTTTATTGACAGTACCTGTGAGAAAAAAAAGGTAAAATGAAGGATTAATTCTCAGGTCTTTGGTACAAACGCAATGTGATCTTCCCTTGGAAAGGAATAAGTGTGATCTTCCCTTGAAAAGGAATAAGCGATCTACAAAATCACTGAGTTGTGGTAAAATGGAAATCCCCAAGATACTGGGTTTTTTTTAAAATCACTTTTCAGACAATAACAGTGAAACTAAAGAATTTATAGGTCTAGTAATTTTGCCCTTGATAGCGTAATTGCCATTACTATTGTGATTCCTAGAGGTCTGATTTTACAGAGGTGCTGAGCAGCTGCAGTTTCCATTGATTTCTGGTGGAACTGTAAATGATCAGGACTTTTGAAAAATCCATAACCCCCTGTGACTCAACCCTTACCAAAAAAATACTACCCTTTTTCATATAGATTGAAAGGTACTTATTTCCCACGATAGACATTTGCGATGCAATTGTCCAATAAATAATAAATCACAAAAAGAATATCCTTCAAAACATTTTCTAAACATCTGATATCTGGCAAATGCTTTGCATGTCTAGAAAATGCCTAGGTGTTTTTAATCTTTTGGAGAGTTGTTTTCTAGTGTCAACAGTCAAAGATTTGTTCTTGGATACAGGCTCTCTGTGTCTATGTATCTTGGCAGAGCTTGGTAGATAATAACATCCAGTCTGAACCTGCTAAAGCACTCAGAATTTTTAAAAATCACTGGGTCACAGCTCAGCAGGCTGTGCAATACACTGAAGCAGACACCACATGCAGCAGGTTTGGACACTAGAAGCATTTATGAAGTTGTAAGTGGGTTTTATTTTAGGTGTTTTTTTAATAGTTTCAACATTTGAAATTAGCTAACAGGAAATAATCCCGACCTTTTCTCTGCTGGGCAGATTAATTTCAAAGTCACGTTATCTGTTGTACTTTAGAAATCAAAGTTTGGATCTAAACAGCTGCTGCTGAGTTTTGCATTTAGAGGGGTGGGATGAGGACAGGGAAGTGGAGTTCTGATGTAAGAGAATTAAACATGCCTAAGTTGTTCATTGGCAAAACTGTCATGGTGCTATTAACTATAAAGGGAGAAAGCAAAGCAGAAATGAAAGCAATAGGCCATCATTTCAATAATGCACGTTTGAATGAATAATTGGGCACAAAATAACAAGAGCAAGCAAATGTAAACACCAAAGGAGACCTCAGTGGAGTCTAAAATCAACACTATCAAACCAAAGAGGGTGCATGAATCAATAATAGACATATATTTACATATTTTACAGGCTCCCATTAAATAAAACTTACTATGATATCTGGTTTATACCAATTTATTTGGTCAATAAGCTGAGATTTTGTTTGTGGCAAAGATACCAAATCCTCATAGAAAATGTTCTGAGACCAGAGGCATTCTCTGTTCACCATTCTGCAAGTAAGTGTACTGGACTGAAGAATTTTACCAGATTCAGTTTTGGCGGCATTTTTTTGAGGGGGGAGGAGGTGGTGTTTGTTTTTTCCATAATTAAAATATGCTGGCCTTCCACACAAGTTGCTTAAACTATGTCATGCTTCTCATAGTTGAACATAAATAATGAATAATCTCAAGGCAAACAGTCCTCAAGAAACGCTTAAACTGTAAGCTGTTCATTCAAAACATTCAGAGACTACTGAAAAATAAAAATGGCATTCACGGAAATCAGGATGAATTCATGAATGACTCACAAATAGAAGAGACAGCTGAATTCTTAATTAATATTATTTACTTTCATAGTTCAAGCACAACCCTATATGAATGAAAAGTAGTGACCTGAGCTGCTTACCAAGTAACCACAGGAAGTTATATAAAAGTCCACAGTATCTTATGAAAATAAGACTAAGTATATGACTAGACATAGTGTGAATAATAATCTGTCCAGTGAGTAAGTTGATTGGTATGATGTTTCTTTATACTAAATTGTCCTACATTCGCATTCTGAGCATTATTTTCTGGTGAAACATCAAGAACATGCTTTTTTAAATAAGGTGTAGAACAGAATTAAAGTAAGACCGACTAGATTTTTGGCAATAAAACAGAACTCTTTTTGAACAAGAACTCGAATGCGAACTTGTTCAAAATGTTACAAAATGTACCGTATCACTGATCTTTCCTAAAATTGAAAAAAATGGGGCTTTTACATTAATTTTACATTTAAATTATTCACGATAATTTTAAGTCAAAAAAATCTTTAGAACATTTTCCTTCACGAAATATTCCAAAACCTGTCACAATGATCAGGTTAAAAGAAAAAACCTGAAATCTTAGGATTTTCTTCAGATTAGAACTTTTTTTACCAAATCCACTTCTAAGAACAACATAATCAATGAAAGTGCCATATAATTTGTCTTGCAGCAGAAAACAGAATTTTTAATTCTTCTCCATTTTCAATTTAGTTTAAATAGTCAACTGAAAAGAAATCATACAATCATAGAATCAGATGGGTTGGAAAGGACCTCTGAGATCATCAAGTCCAACCCTTGATCCGATAGTCAAACATTCTTGGTTTCACAACAGGAAAAAAACAACCAAACAAAAAAATCACAATGTTCCTATTCTAATGAAAATCTGAGTAAATCAAAAATTTTAGAATTTTAAATTAACTTCTCATGCTTTCCTAATAGAAAAAAAAAAATTCTAACTTCATTAAATGTATTTCCTTATTTCTAGTGGAAAAGGGAGGGATAAGTAAAAGAGGAAAAAGGAATGCTTTCCTCAAGGAAACAGATACTAGAGATGTTGATTTGTTTCAAAACTCACGGTTTCTAATTCTTAACTAATACTAATAAGACTGTTACTTATGCCATCTATTCTACCCTCATCACCACTCTCTGGTGTAAAAGTATACCACAGTGTGCTGACTTTGACTGGGGTAGAGTTAATTGTCTTCACACTGGCTAGCGCAGGGCTGTGTTTTGGATTTGTGCTGGAAACACTACGGATAATATAGAGATGTTTTTGTTATTGCTGGGCCGGGCTTGCACAGAGCCAAGGCCTTTGCTGCTTTCTGTACTGCCACGCTGGCGAGAGGGCTGGGGTTGCTTGGGAGGTCGGGAGGAGACACAGTGAGGATGGACGACACAAACTGATCAGAGGAATATTCCACACCATATGACATTGCGCTCAGTATAAAAAATGGGGCTAGAAAGAGAAACGTTTGGAGTGATGGCGTTTTGTCTTCCGAAGTCACTGTTAGGAGTGATGGGGCCCTGCTCTCTGGGGGATGGCTGAACCATTGCCTGGCCATGGGAAGTGGTGAATGAATTCCTTGTTTTGTTTTGCCTGTGTGCACGGATTTTGCCTTACCTATTAAACCCATTTTATCTCAACCCACGGGTATCCTCACTTACACTCTTTCGATTCTCTCCCCAGTCACACTGGTGGGGGAGGGAGAGAGGGGCTGCATGGGGCTTGATTGTTGCCACGACCCACAGTTATCCTGCAACTTTTTTTCTTTTCTCTTTCTGCATTTTTCCACTATCCACCATCTGAGTCTCTACACTTCAAACGTTTAGCACCAGTCTCTACTTCCAGAAGTGTCTTGTGAAAATGCAATAACACTTAATGTTCTGTGTTCCCTAAAACCCAATAAACTCTACATTAATTCCTGGGGAGACTGCCAAGCCTGCAGGTGCCTACAATATTTTTAAGGATAATGAAACAAAGGCATTTTGAAGGAGGGTTGGAAATAGTTTTTTATTTTCAATGTGGAAGACATATGGTTAATACTGAAAGCTGAGCGTTCTCTTTCAGGAGAAATACTGTAGGACAGGTGAGACAAGGTATTTCAGAATTTTGATCTTTATGCTTATGCAGCTCAGCCTTCAAAGTTTACCTTTCTCTTTAGCTTTTACACACCTTAATATAGAATCTGCATCCCTTCCATCCAGAAAAGTTGTTTTTTAGCAAAGAAAAAGAATAATCATAGTAGACCTGGTATTGCCGTGAGCTTGAGTCTTCTATGACAAATTTTGAAAAAATGAATCTGATAACAGAAACTGGGAAAAATTCAGAATCAAACCTCCTGCAAAGCCTGGATTCATCCTGAAACAGAATAAAAACATTGAACAAACTCCAGGGAACAAAATGCATTCAGAAATGTCAAAAGGCCCCATTTTGATATATTCAGTTAAAATATCTGAATTTCTTAGAAGCAAGTGGTTTGGTTACTCAGTTGTATTTCAGCATTAAACTTCATGTTCTTATTCTCTCAATCCAGTTTTGCCTTCTGTCTCCATAGCAGGAGGACAGGACCAAAATAAAGCCACCAACAGCATACATTACCTAAGATGAGTCATATAATTCCAGAAAATGCGTTAGAGAATACGTTTGACCAAAACCCCATCTTGTAAAAGAATGTAAGTTTTATAAAGGTAAAATTTATCTATGGTAAAATGCTATTTTATATCATATTTATTTAATATTGATCTGAAGAAAAACAGTTTAAATCACTGTCAAAACAAAATCAATACTTGTATTCAGGTCAACTAACATGAAATAAAATAGCAATTTTAATTTTAATTCTCCATCAGAAAATTATGACACCTAAAAATTTCTATCAGTTTTTTTTCCCATCTTGGAAATTACACTTCACAGAGGAATATCACTTTGGGGAAAAATTCCTAACTACTTCTAGCCAAAATCTATGTTCAGATACTTGAAAATGTTTCCTGAATTTTACAGAGCCAGAATGCTCTGTGCTTCTACCAGAATGGATTCATACATAATTTAGCCAGAAGGGACATTCCTATTCATTAGCCTGATGTCCCATATAGCACAGTCAATAGAGATTCCCTGAATTATGTTAGGACTGGGTTAAAAAATAAATTGCAGAGATGAAAAATTCACCACACATTTTGGCAAGAGTAAGTTCTTCCAAAGGTTAAATAACCTCAGTGCTAAATATTTGTACCTGATTTCAAGTCTAAATATATCCTGTTTCCATTTCCAGACATCAGCTCTCCTCATGCATTCATCTGCAAAACTGATGAGCTCTTTATTATGACATTGCTGTTCCCCATGTAGTTACTTGAAAACTGTGATTAAGTCCCCCCTTAGCCTTGTCTTTGTCAGGATACACAGACTGTGCCCACTGGAGTCTGACCATAACATATGTTTTTGAGTGCTTTAGTCATTCTTCTGGCTATTCCTCAAAGAGCACACTGTTCGTAGCAGACTGAGTGCACTGGGTCTCTATAATTTGGTCACAATTTGGAACACAAGGCCTCCTACACAGGCCTCTGGAGCTTAAGAAAAGTTTCCATTTGGATGCAAGGAGTTTTGATCTATAGTGCACAGTCTGCTTTTCTGGGGAGCAGGTACCAGACAGAATGCTGTCTGCTTACCTGCCTGCTTTCCACTTGGTTTCTCTCCAGCTCCTGCCTAAGATGTTCTCTGCATCCATTTAGACAGCTTGTATCCCACAGAGACTTTGGCCTTAACAGCATTCCCATTAAGTCAAAATAAGAGCAATACAAAATGTACAAACTGAGCCATCTCCAGTGTGCAGTTTGTGAATGCTCTTTTTATTGCTGTGATTTAAGTGGAAGGATTTGAAATTCGGAACTGAGAATCTCTCTTCCCCCATATTCCTTTATGGGGGAATCAATGGGTGTTCATTATCTAAATGCTTTTGACAATCAAAGACTCAACATTACTTTGCTGGTAGAACAGAAGTATTCAGCGGTTATTTAAAACTCTTTAACATGGGTGTGCAGTTTCTGAGACAGATAACAAAAGATTCACTTACAAAAAAAAAAAAAAAATATGCTTTTGGCACAAACATTTCATCTCAAAGAGGGTTTTGCAGTTTCAGTGACTGGTTCCCTGAAATACAGTCAAAGTTCATTCATGTAATTTTCATTCAAGATGCTGACAGCTGTATTGCTGTCTTCTTTCTGGATTTCACAGTGCCTTCTCTAAAACAGACTTCAAAGAAATGGAATTATTAGCCTGCTTGTCACTGACAAGGGCTGATTTGTTACCAGACAGGAGGTATCCTCACTGGCCAAATGGTAACAGCCTGAGACAGTCTCTGTCAAACATCCTCATGTCAGGGAATGACCCACTGGATACAGAGGAACATTTCAGACACCTTTTACTTGGTGGGACAGCTAGCTTCCTGACCAGTACAATTAGGTAAAGTTTCTCATCAAAATATATGATTTTTAACCAAAATCTGGATAAATGTCATCTCATTACACAAACAGAAAACATGTTAGTTGCTCTTTCAACATTTGAGATTTTTCCTCTGGGAAAAAAACCCACCAAAACTGTAGATTTCATGCCATATATCATGAGACATACACATGCTGATATTCCTAGAGTCAACAAACCACCTGAGCAACCTGATTCCCTTGGATGCTACTCCCTCTAGGAAGCTTTGAAAAATTTTGTGCCTTTTCCACAAGCCACAGATTTGACATCAGTATTTTTTCTGCTAGTTGCTGAAACATGCTTTTTGAAGTAAAATTAGTCTTTCTTTGAATTCCTTCCTGTTTCCTTATAGTTCTGTAGCAGCTTAGCTCTTCATAACAAAGCAATATGAGGCAATTTCACCTGTATTTGTAGCCCAGTATGTCAACATGATCTGTTCATCCCTTAAGTGGGAAGTCTAACTGCCAGTCAACAGCTAATTGAGTATAATGATCTCACAGGCTTTAATAGATTTCATGAAGTTAACCCTGAGGGTTTTCATTTTACATTCATTTCTCAATGTATCAAAATAAAAACTGCTTTACCATAAAGCAATATATTCTCACCACTTCACTGTTAGATATTCTTATTGATCAAGCTTTTATTTCAAAAAAACAGCACCATCCAATCTCTTTGAAGTACTCTTTGTGGCCAGGTTACCTTGGCAATAGAGCTGTGTGGAAAAACGAAATACCCTCTCTCAGAAAATTTTTAGATTTTGAAATCTGCCTCCTAAAGCAAGCCCCATCTGCAAAAAGAAACAGGGCCCTGATTTTCTATCAGTAAGTGAAATAACCTATTGGTTATTCGACAGCCCTGACATTGCCAATGTAACAGCAAATTGTTTTTGGTTTTTTTTTTTTTTTTTAGCAGACTGCTGAGGAGGAGGAAAGAGAAACCAGCAACAAAAAAAACCCTGCAACAAAACCTTATCATGATAAAGTGATAAATTTTAACTTCAGAGAGTGAGAAAATTCTGACACAAGTTGTTTATTCATAGTTGTGCCAGCTAGCACCACCTGGTAACTCATCAAGTTGAAAGGGCACTTAATGAGTACTTTGATGGCTTTAATTTCCTCTGTAGCATTTTAGATTTTAGTCAGCATCTTTCATTGCTATGGTCTATAATAAATAACACAAATATAAAACAATATCTGGAAGAACTAGATTAAGAACTACCATGCACAATTATAGCAGGAAGGAAGAATTCAGACCACAAAATTCCTTTATAAGTTTAAAAAACTCCCCAAACCTGATACTTGGCTTAAGCACTTGTTAAAACTAAGGTTATTTTGTGAAATTGCAGAAATGACACTTCTTTCATAAAAAATTAATATATAGCCTTTTGGCTAGAGAGTACAATTCAAAATTCTACTTATATTCAACATCCTAAGGATATTGACTTAATTAGTGAAAATTTTAACATGTCTTCCATAGGTCTGTTCTTCCTGTGTTGTATGGTTTAGATAAATCATGATGACGGAAGTTGATTTAGGTGGGTTGTTCAGGGGAGTGGTCCAGCTACCCAGTCAGATGCAGCTACTCAGTCAATATATTGTCTTGCACAAGAAAACTCTGTATCCTACAGAGTCAATAGGAAGAGAGGCTTTCGTAATAAAGCAAGAAAGGCCTAAGTTATTTTATAGTTATGCATATACATGTAAATACAAAGATCAATAAATTCTATTAAATTCTCTGGTGAAAAGAAAATAACAAAAACTCCCCTAAAATCTTCACTTCTGGTAGGACAGGGGACAAAGAAGGATCTGCATTCATCTGTGGGGCCCCCAGCATAAGAAGGACATGGACCTGTTGGTTTGAGTCCAGAGGAGGCCCAAAAAATCATCAGAAGGCTGGAGCACCCCTCCTATGAACACAGGCTGAGAGAGTCAGGACTGTTCAGCCTGGACAACTGAAGGCTCTGGGGAGACCTTAGGCAGCCTTCCAGTACCTAAAGGGGATTACAAGGCAGCTGGAGAGGGAATTTTGGCAAGGGCATGGAGTGATAGGATGAGGGAGAATGGCTTTAAACCAAAAGAGGGTAGGGTTTAGATTTGATATTAGGAAGAAATTCTTTACTCTGAGGGTGGTGAGACACTGGAACAGTGCCCAGAGAACTTGTGGATGCCCCATCACTGGCAAAGTTCAAGGCCAGGCTGGGGCTTTGAGCAACCTGGTCTAGCGGAAAATGGCAGGGAATTGGAACTCAATGATCTTTAAGGTCCCTTCCAACTCAAACCATTCTAGGATCCATGATCTATAGTACATTCAGCTTAAAATGCCTTTAAATATGCTTACACACGACAATCCAGCTGTCAAATAAGTATCCTACATAAAAGCTCCTTTTTTACCCCCTATCCTGGGTGGCCAAAGAGAAATTCACATTTTTCAGTCAAATGCTGAAACTCAGCAGGAGGTGCAGGCATTGATTTTCACCTATAAACTTATTGTAAATTGTTTAAACGTCGTATGAAACCACATTGAAATCACCTCATGACTTTTCTTCAGCCAACTGAATTTTTTTAAGGATAAGGTCTTCTGCCACCTCATTCCAGAGAATTTGAAGGATCGGAGACAATACTCTAGTGAGTCCACACAGCAAAGAGTTACAACCACAGTTTTGATACTAACTTCATAATGGTCAACTTGTTTTGACAAATACCCACAATGTTGTTCCAGAGGTGCAAGACAAAACAATGTGGAATTGACAACCAATGTTCTTTAGTGTATGCAGCAGAACATAGTTACTTCAGCAATCACCAGCACAGGAAGACCTTACCTTATGATGTGGACTGATGGAAAGTATAAAGACAACAAATTTATTTAGAAAGTTGATAAAGACAATAAATGAGAATTTATCTCTCAGTTATCATTCAAAGAATGATAAAAAAATTCAAAAAAATGGAGAAAAATTATTCTACCAAAAGAGACATAAACAAAAGTGAATTAAGTATGTCACAGCCTGTGGTAAAAAAAGTTGGTGGGTACCTAATCCAGGAAGGAAATTTTGTATCTCAGCTGAGTCAGGGTGTATATAAAATATCAAACATTGAAGACTATTCATAGAAAAAAATATGAGAATCCACCTCCTTGTTAATGTTGCAGAACAGATGCATGTGCACTATTCCAAACAGTAAGGAGTGACACCAGAAAGTAAATCAATCAATATATGTTTTTAATTTAATTTAATTTCTCTTGGAAGTCAAGGCATACAAACCCAGATAGTATGAAAATAAATGCCAGCCAGGAATGAGAGCTGCAGACCTGTGCTACTGCCCTAATGAGTATCACTGCTCACAGAAACTGTTGAGGAAAAAAAGATGTCTAAATTAAAGGTAATCTTCTTCTCCTTTAAAATTTTACTGGCTTTAGATGCATGGGGTTCCTTGCTGGGTAAAGATAGTCTAGTGAATTGAGTAAGTTTGGCATGGTGGTAAAAATCTACATTGTGCTGATTTGTTTTTTGGCTTTGAAGGGGCTTCTTGTGGTCAAGAAATGTACATATGACATGTAAGTAAATGTTTAAGTAACGTAGCAGCATAACACAAGCTCACTTGTCCAAAGTCACGCAGAAAATCTGATATGGAATTGGGAAATAAGGCCAGTATCTTAATCCTTGTTAACTAACTAATAGATCTTTCCCTCTGAAAATTCTATAACCAGAATTAGCTATGTAGTTAAATACCTTTTTCTCACTCAGAAGTGACTCAGTGTGCATTTTGGTGTCAAATGTACTGTTACCAACATCAGATTTGTTATTATGACAATGAATTGCCTTTGCTAGTTTGTGAAAATTGAGGTGAAACTGGTACATTCCCTTTAGATTATACATCTAATGGGGCCACGTTCACTAAGGCTTGTTAAATCCAATGCTTTGAATATATATCTGCTGGAAAAAAAGTAAACATATTCATGAAATAAATAATTGTGTAATTAAACCGGAGTCATACATAATATAATAATGTCTGATTAAGGTCTCAGACATTTTAGCATTATTATGTGAATAAAAGGTTTGATATTATGGTACCTACTCAGTCAGCACATCCTCCTAATTTATTCATTGCATTTTACAACTATCCAAATAGCTCACAAAAGAGATTATTCTAGAAAAGTCATAGAAGCTGCTTTTACAGTGCCCAAGAACGATGTGTAGGCAAGGTAGAAACCTATTGTAGTTGGACTATATGAACAACTCACATCCTGTAGTGTATTTATCAGTGAATCATTATCCCCATTTTAGTGCATGGAAATTAAAGCCACAGAGAACATGAAGAAAGCCCTTACAGCAAATAGTTTCAAGGCCATTGTTTTTTCTGGCTAATTTGGTTTCCTTACTTTCCCTCTTTACAATTGATGTAGAAAACTGAAGACCTCTTCCAAGTAGTAGCATTGCAAAAGTACACAGAAAGTCTACAGCAGAGGAAGGCATCAAATTCAAGTCCTTAAGAGCTAAACTGTACTTATGCCAGATGAAAGCTCTCATCCAGGATGAACATTTACTTATGGATGCAGCTAGCATCTGGTTTTATGTATGTGTCAGAAGACTAGAGACAGAAATTAAAATAGGTAAACAAAAGCACAATTGCATTTGTGACATGACCTAAAGCACATGTAATGCTCAAGAGCCTCCCTTCCCTGCTTTTTCCTTCTCCGTCTCCTCACAAATCCTCTTCTACAGTCATACAAACTAGAAATGGGACTAGATCCAAGACATCCTCATTCCCAGGGAAAGTTTATCATCACTAGGCTGGGAGTTGACTCTCACATTAGCCCAATAAAATCACAGTTACATCAAGCAATATGAAACAGTTCCAAAAAGAAAGTTTGAGGGCTCTTTCAGAACCCATTTGTAAGCAGAGTTAGAGTGGTCTCCTACTAGGAACAAAATATGTTCTTGAACACTGGCTTGGGAAATGAAGGAACAATACAGACATGGAGCCACAGAGCTATTGGATGACTGAAGCAATTGCAGAGGACAACGCTTTCCCACCTTTGGAAAAAGTCCAAGCCTTCAGATTTAGCCTGGCACATATTATACCCATGGAAATTATCTTATGCTGTTCTGGTGTTCTTGCTTGTCCATTTATCTCTTCATACCTAGCTGAATGTGACCAATTTCTGCCAGATTTGTCCAGGTGACAGTGGTCTCAAAAGTATCATGTTCCTCCACGTTTAATGCAGATAAGCAGCAGAGCAGCAGCACATTTGCTCTTCTCGCTGAGGGATGTGCAGCAGTTTGAGCTCTCTCTTGAGGGATACTGGAACACCCGTACAAAGACGAAAAGGGTACCAAAACCCCTGCTGTCAGAGAAGTCACAAAGGACTTTGCTCATTATTCAGTATCAGGAGATCCTGAGCTGGGGGGAAGCGAGCTGCCAGCACTGTGCCTTCTGAAACTACCTGCTTGACAAAAAGCTTTTGTGCTCAGCTCTCACCTCGGTCTCAGAGCTGTGATCTCCAGGTGGAGGCAGGCACCTGACCACAGGCAGAGCAAGGTCCTGAAGTTTCAAAGAAGAGCGGGGTTCGACACCTGGCTTTTCAGGAACAGTATTTTGTTATCTTTGCTTTAGAGGCAGGTGGCAAGACAGTCAAGGTAGAAGGAGAAAGGGAAGCAGACAAGCAAATTAGCTCCAGAAAAACAGTGATGTAATCCCCATTGGACAGGCTATCATAATATGTCATTAAAAATCACTGGGATGTTTAAGGGAATTAATTAGTTTACAGTTTCTATAAATATATTCTTGAGTGGTAGGTGTTCTGGCATCCATATGCAAAGCTGACTGCCCAAATACAATTGCAAAACCACCCGCCAGGAAAGAAATCATGTTTATCTGCTGAGAAAATAGATATGTTACACCAATCTGTTCTTAGAGTACCATTCATGGCAAACCTCTTAACTCTGTCATGTCCATGTAATTACAGAGTGAAATGTGGAAATACAAAGAGCTAGTACCCCTGCACAAAGGCTGAGAATACACTTTTTCTCCCTCTGACATTTTTGGTATTGATTTTTGCTATCTTAAAAAAGGTGATAAATAATTTACTTGCTTATCATAAGATAGTGAGGAGCAGATTCCACCCTCTACAGTTACTTCAGTTTTTCACTGATGTGACTGTGAAATGATTCAGCTCCCTTTTCAAATATTTGCAAGTCCTTCATCTGAGTGAAGTCTTAAGTTCTTTATACTTGTATATTCTTTTGACTTGCATTCAATATTGCAAATTTAAAGTAATGTAGAGTTCAAAATTCTAGCCTCTAGCATTTAAGCCTGTGAATACCCACAATTAATATGCTATGCAAAAGCCTGCATTCACTTATACTAAGAGATGCTATGTTTATTTGATTACAGAATCACAGAATAGCTGAGGTTGGATGAGATCTTTGGAGATCATCCTGTCCAGTCCTCCCTGCTCAAAAAGGGTCAGTCAGAGCTTGTTGCTTAGGGTTGAGATTTGAACATCTCCAAGGATGGAGCCTCCAAAACCTCTCTTGGCACTGGTTCCACTGTTCAGTGGAAATATTTTGATTTTTATTTTTTCAGATTAGATTAGAAAAGAAGCGTTCTTTTGTTATAAGACTATTAATTATTGGCAACAAGAACTACATACTAGTTGCCATCAACTGTATCTAAAGTATGCTTAGTTGGATAGCCGAAATCACGGAGTGGCAGCACTGTTTCCTGCCTTGCAAACAATTTGTTAATAATCCACCAGAAAATTTTGGAAAGTACAAGGATACCTGTGCATAGACATTAAACCAGATGTATCAAGAACTTTCCAACCATCTGACCAAGACATGAACTGAAGGAAGTACCAAATGTTTCCAGAGTGGTGATCTTAACCAAAGTCAGTAGCTTTCAGTTTTTATCACCTATCTTATTCACTCTTGCAACACTCTCTGTCACCAACTTGACTTTTTGTTTGTATGAGAATATGTACAGTGGGCAGTGCAAGGGAGCTGGACTAGTATAGAACTGTAATGAAACAAAACCAAACCTATCATTTCTATTTTAAGGGAAAGTAATCTACCATGCAAAATTATACAACATCCTCCCTGGTTTGAGGTAGTGTGGCTTTCTTCTCACATGGTTTGGTTTTCTTAAGCTTCCCTCAGGGTAGGGCTGCAAGGTAAGATGAACCACCAGCTGAGTCATAGAAATCTAGCCCTGGGACCACAAGTTCTGATAAATGGAGATCCAGTCAAAAGGTCTTTCTGTGACATTCCTATGAGAATCTCTTTCTTATTGGCAGAGGAACCCAGCTCTTACAAATATTACACATGCAATTCACTGTCTTAACATGATGCTCTCTCTGCATCATGCTACTTTATTTTCCGTCCCTACTGAGCCTGTTCTGAACAGTGCTTGGAGCCCAGTTCCCAGAGGAAACACTCTGCTAGAGGGCACTGTGCATTACAGGGCTTCCTTTACAACATATGAAACCCATCTCTCTGGTGATGGCTGATGTGACCTTTTATGGGGGTTGAAGGAATTATCACAGATAATTAAGATTAAGCTAGGCCAAGGTAGTATTAATCTATCACTGTAGAGAAATCAAAGTGCATATTTAATGGAGGAGTATTTGCCTTGATGAGAGAAAAAGAAAATAGAAAAACAGACCTTGGGCAACTGTCACCAACTCTCACCTGCCTGTACCTGTCACTTTGGAGCTAGGAGGCAGTCTTGTTCAGTTTCATCACTTCCCTTGCTACTATTACAGAGTACTACAGTGCCTACAGAACTTATTTTTAATAAAAAAAATAATAAAAAGACATATCTATGGCTTTAGGCTTCTAGAGCACCTTCAAAGACTATTCAGTTTTGGGGCCCTCAGTGCAAGAAAGCAACAGAACTCCTGGAGTGTGTCCAGAGAAGGGCAATGAAGGTGGTGAAGGGTCTGGAGGACAAGTCTTATGGGAAGCAGCTGAGGGTGTTAAGATTGGTGAGAAAGAGGTTCAGGGAAGACCTTAGCACTCTCTATAGGAGAGATACTCTCTGCTATCGCTCTGAAAGGAGGTTGTAGCCAGGTGGGATTTGGTCTGTTCTACCAGATAATGAGGAACAGGACAAGAAGAAACAGCCTCGGATTTGCAGGGTAGGTTTGAAATGGATATTAGTAAAAATTTCTTCACAAAAAGGGCTGTCAGGCACTGGAACAGACTGCCCGGGGAGGCACTTGAGTCACCATTGCTGGAGGTCTTTAAAAGATGTGTAAATACGGAACTTAGGGACATGGTTTAGTAGTGGGCTTGGCAGTGCTGTGTTTACACTTGGACTTGATGATCTTAAAGGCCTTTTCCAACCTGAAGAATTCTATAATTCTATGATTTTATACAATATAATAAAATCCAGAACTATTAATCTAATAACTTCAGTGGTAATGCAACAATGTACAGATACTAATTTCTTTCCCATGATTTCTGTGACAAGTTTGTTCTCAGCTTTCTCCAAATACACTTCAAATAGCTGGCTTTTATAGCAACCTGTCACCATAGAAAGGCAATTTTTGCCCCCAGGACAGACAGCAATTTCAATTTGCTCTTTCATAATGAGAAAGCTCCAGTTTAAGGATTACAGCTTCTACAGCATGGCCCAGAGGAGAAATTTCCCCATACATCAAGTCCCATGTCAGAGGAAGCAACTTCAATTTCAGCTCAAAGTGCCCACAGTTTCCAGAGCACTGGCATCACATTTGCCCATACAAAATATTTCCCATAATAAACAGTTGCACTCCTCACTAGCTGTGATTTCCAAACGATCTAAAGTATCCTTTTATAAAGGACAGTGCAAACATTTAATATTAAAATGACAGAAGCAGAGGTAACTGCACTAAGGGCCAAATCCTAAAGAAAGGGTTGCAGCCTTCCAGGCAGATGATGGTGGTAGGGTGGTAGGAACAACATGAGAGTAGAAATGGAGCATGCACTGCTTGCACTGCAGAAGCATTACTGTAAACCATTTCCACTGAGTAGGAGCAGTTGGTGGAAAACTGCGACTCTTTTAAATAAACATTAGGTTAAAGGGTTTCAGGACAACCCTTTTCTCCTTTTTGTTCGAAGCAGATTAACCTTTGCAAGGCCACTTTAACCAAATATTATGCAAAGCCCTAAGCGAAATAAGCACTCTCATTTCCATCAGAATCTAGGCAATTTTTCATTCTCATGATTTCCACTACTGCCCTTGAGGAACAGCATTCAAAAGTCCCAAGTTAGCTTTTAAAATCCATTGCGCAGGAATTTAAACTTGCAAAATACATGTTTTTACAGCATTCAAAAAGCCCAGACCCTCCTGAATATTTAAAGATCCCACAATTGTATGTTCAGATGGGACAAAAATGACATTTGAAGTCCCTTTATCTTGCCAGAACACAAGCTAGACTGACAGTTGATTTCTATAATATTACTAATTTATACTTATTAGTACATTGTTAAAGTACATTAATATTTTATAGCACAGTGGAAGAAATGTCCCCTCTCATTATAGCCTGACCACACTGATACTGTCATGGTTATTACTCCAACTTTAAGAAAAACAACAGCAACAAAAAACTCTAATACTGTGAGTTGTTCTGAGGGTATAGATTATTCTCTCTGTTGCCAATAATATGACAGAGCCTTAGAGAATAGACTAAGAGAACTTGCTTATAGGCAATTTCTACACATCTTTTCACCTTCCTCTTAAATTCCCTTCCAGGTAGGCAACAGAAAGGTAAGAGTAAAAGTATTCAAGTGATTTCTTTCTGTCCTCAAGGTGTATCCTTTCTTCACCATTCTCCTCTTTCTTACTTACATTTGTTTCTTTCTAGTTTTTCCTGTGCATCAGTAAGCACCTGTGGCAAGTAACTTCCCACACAGAAGTCCTTCTGTCCACAGATGAAGACTTTCCCAGCATCACAGACATACCAAATACAGAGGAGATCTTCTTTGATGAACTGCAAGTCTCATGGCAGACAATATGATAGCTGATGAAAGACAAAGCAACCTGACTGTAGGAATTTTTTTGTCTACTTACTCTTCTCGTATTTCTCACTTAGGGTCAACCATCACATCTGCAATAAAGTAATGAAGGCTTATTCCTGTTCTGTATAGTGATCCTAGGCTGTCTTAGACAAATATATGTGGGGAAAAAGATATAATTTTTATGTTTATAGATGGACTAAATTTATTCTCTGCATGTAGCAATTAGTGGTGCAAATGGTCAGTAAGCAATGCTTCCATACCTTAATAAAATCAAATCTTTGGTTAATTATGAGATGAAAACACATAATGAATATGTGAACTCTGCCAACTGTTCTATTACAGGCCATTGGCTCATTTATATTGTTAATTGAACAATTAGTATTGCTGAATTGTAAAGCCTCAGGAGACAGGAGTGGAGAACATGGTCCTGAGACACTGCATTACTCTGCTGGCACCAAATATCTGTGATGGCAGGACACTCAGTTGCCCTCCAGAGTCTTTCAACAACACAGCTGGATTTAAATCATTAGGGAGAGAAATCTACTGCGTAACTGTTTGCATTTTGGTGAGACTGATCATAGTGCACTTCTCCAGCAATTTCCCAGCATAGGAAGCCAGGTAAGAAAAAGAGGAAAGAAAGATGGAAAGGTAAGAGGAATAATGCGCCATGTCCAGACCAGCCAGGCATCAAAGCCATCCCTATCTATACCTTCTTTTTAGCTGGCAGAAAATAACACTGTCCCTGACTCTACTCCAATTGCTGTAAATTGGTACACGTTTATGACTATTTAGTGTACAGATTTTAGGCAACTTGTAGAAATGCGAGACTTCTGAACCTTCTGCTTACCACAAAAGGGAAATAGTAAAACTGCGTAAAGAAGAAGGAGCAGATTTCCAACAGCTGCTGACTGATGGCACACAAGAGGGGCTCTTCAGGGGAGAAGTTTCTGCTGCGTTTCTATCAGCCTAGAATAATGCATGCGTTGGACTGAAGAGATTCATCTATAAATAGGACCAGTCTTTCTTCTGCATTGATCAGCAGACGTAGACATAACCAAGGAATTTAAGGTGGATGATGCATCCAGCAACAGCAGATGGAGAATGTGTTTTTTGTCTAAAATAATAAAGTGGAGAAATTGCTCAGGAACAAGTAAGTCATGGAGAAGTGTTATTGGTGAAATGTTGCTAAGATCAGTGCCTGCATTGACCTTTTAATCTGTCACTCACGGTTCACGTTGGGTACATAAATTAAAGTCATCCAGGAGGTAATTTAACTAGTTTTTACTCTATTCTTGCTGTTATGCACTGGCAGTGCCAGTATGACCTGAAAAAATATATTGTTTTGATGCTCTATCAATAAAGCAGCACCACACTGATAGGGAACCAGGAATGGAGATGTTTCCTTCTCAACATGAAGGCAAAAAAAAAGGAGAAGGAAGAGGGAGAGGGAGCTACACAGTCTCTCTGATCTTATGACATGGATCTCGGGACTAGCTGTTAAATGTTTCAATTTCAGTGACTTAGTAAAGCCAACACTGAGCATCTCCATCTGAACCAAAAAGTGAGTTATTTAAGATGGCAGTGTCTGGTAACATAAGACAAGTCTGCAATTTCTGTTTCACTGCACAACTTCATCTGTGTTGAGAATCCAGTGTTGCCTGAGCATCATTTTCCCGAAAAACATAATAATATTTTATTTTCATTGCTGTGTATCTCTCATGTTACAGAGGAATAACATTTCCTATTACCATGACAAAACATGGCAGCTGCTTAACAGAACACAGTTACAGGCGAGTTCAGGAAATTAAAATGGGTCAGACTGGGACCCTGTTACACCTATGAAACAACACAGTAGTTATTCTGGACCAAGACTAAGCTAAAACACAGTCTTCAAAATCACTGCATGAGAAGTTGCAAAAGAAATTTTATGCAAGTGGAAAATAATTATCCATCTTAGAAAGTGCTCTGTCTGCCTCTTCCTTAAAGCATTGATAATACTAACATATATTTGTTTCTGGGAGACCTTACATCAAAATTCTCAAGTACCTTACACAGATAACTGAAGACTAACTGGGACTTGCTCAGAAATAATTGCTATGGTTTAACATAAAAATACTGAATTATTTTTCCAGAGCAGGGTGCGTGAAATCCAGAGTTGCTAACCATGTGGCACACCATTATTAAGTTCAGGGAAACAAACTCCAAAATGGAGGAACTATTTCTCCATAGAGAATACACATCATTGTCACGGAATATTGCGCATTCTAAAAAAAGTTCACATGATCTCAAAACAGCAGTTAGACAAAGTCATGGAATGAAAATCCAAGAAGTGCTATCCAGTACAGAAGTAAATACATCTGTAAAATGGTGTCTAGCCTAGAGATAGCTGTTAATGGATACCAGGGAGTTACTACGACATGTTTGTGCCAGTCTTTAATTTTTTTCTAGGTATCCAGTTACTCACTGACCGTGACAGGATCCTGGGCTGGACTGAACTTTAATTTGACTCATACAGCTACTCTTCCCTTTCTTCAAGGAGAATTCTGCACTTACTGTTACTGGGCATAGAATATTTACTCTGTACAACTGAAATAAGCTATGCAAAATCATGTAAAACCATTACTGAAAATACCCTAATCACTAAATCAATATTCACCTCTACAGTAGTTAAATTTGTTGTTGTATTTTAAGAAAAAAAATTTTGCAAGTCTAGCGCAGCAAATGCCGATTACTGTATTTTTAATGATGCACACCATAATACTACAGTTGTTACTACCTTGCTGCAGTCTAACTGAAACCATACTTTAGAATAACTTCAAAATATTTATTTATTTCCTTTCCTCTCTCCTACTGGGTATTGAAAAAATCTAAAGCAATATTTGGATTAAAACCAGTGTCTTAACACAGACAAAGATTGAAGCTTCAGACTTTTTCTTTTCCAATGTCTAACCATAAGGGGTCCAAAGCAATCACACTTTTGCTTCACTGCTATCTTTACTTTCAGTAAACACTGAAAACTGTACATGTCATCTATGTAATAATTTTTATTTTCAATATATCATAAACAGATTAACTGAATATGAATCAAAAAATCATTCAGGTTGGAAAAGACCTCTGAGATCATGCAGTCCAACCTTTGACTGCTCACCAACTTGTCAACCAGACCACAGCACTAAGTGCCACGTCCAGTCGTTCCTTGAACGCCTCCAAGGATAGTGACTCCCTGGGCAGTCCATTCCAATGCCTGAAAACCCTTTCAGTGAAGAAATTCCTCCTGGTGTCCAGACTGAATCTCCCCTGGTGCAGCTTGAGGCTGTGCCCTCTTTTCCTGTCACTTGTTGCCTGAGAGAAGAGGCTGATCCCCACCTGGTTACAACTTCCTTTCAGGGAGTTATAGTGTGATGAGGTCCCCACTGTGCCCCCTCTTCTACAGGCTAAACCCCCCCAGCTCCCTCAGCTGCTCCTCCCAGGACTTATCCTCTAGATCCTTCATCAGCTCCACTGCCCTTGTGTGGACTTGCTCCAGCACCTCAATATCTTCTTTTGCAGTGCAGGGCCCAGCACCGAACACAGGACTCGAGGTGCCGCCTCACCAGTAACGAGTACAGGAGGAGGATCACTGCTCTGGCCCTGCTGGTCACACTATTCTTGATAGAAGCCAAGATGCCACTGGCCTTCTTGGCCACCTGGGCACACTGCTGGCTCATGTTCAGCCAGCTGTTGACCAGCACCTCTAGGTCCTTTTCTGCTGGACCACTTTCCAGCCACTGTAGTGTTGCCTGGAGCTGTTGTGGCCAAATTGTAGGACCCCAAACTAGGCCTTATTGAACCTCATACCACTGGTCTCACCCCATCAATCCAGCCTGTCCAGATCCCTCTACAGAGCCTTCCTACCCTCCAGCAGATCAACACTCCCTCCCAGCTTGGTGTTGTCCACCGATTTACTGAGGGTACACTCAGTGCCCTCATCCAGATCATTGACAAAGATACTGAACAATGCCTATGTATTTTAATCCATTGATCATTACTGTTGTATCTAGGTGGTGGGCTGAACTGCTCACAGGCACAATGGACAACCGAATAGTTCCATTATTCTCATGTGAAAGAAGGTCTAAACCTTAATCTTAGAGTGAAGCAAGCATGCATGTCTTTACTCATACACACAGCTGTGATACATTTAGGAAAATTATCTGAATTAGTATTAGTCAATCTGGATTTAACCATTTAGATAATTGGTGCTTAAATCTACAAAAAGGTAGCACTCAGCATGTTACATTTCCTCTGACTGAATAAATCTAGAAAAAAAATTATATGCACTTAAAAGTTAAAGAGTTTTTGGAACACATAAAAAAAGCTTACTCAAAGTAAACCAGTTTTTTAGTTAGTCCTTTAAAAAAAAAATCAATTTTTATGACTTCTGAAAATTGATATGTATTAGTTATGAGTCTTATGTGGTTTCTTCAATTGCTTTTTGTAAAATCTGCCAGGTTCTTTTTTTTTTTTTTTTTTTTTTAATAATTAAAATTTTGTTTTTTTTTTTAAATTTAAA
>VXAY01007069.1:194537-219069 GCA_013399855.1 Oxyruncus cristatus
TTAATAACTGAAACTGTGTATTTTATGTTAAAATTAGAAACTCTTCCTTTGTGGCCTTTTCAACTTAATTATACA
The DNA here is from genome assembly GCA_013399855.1 of Oxyruncus cristatus. NCBI lineage: Eukaryota > Metazoa > Chordata > Aves > Passeriformes > Cotingidae > Oxyruncus > Oxyruncus cristatus. Next base: position 194,613 of record VXAY01007069.1, read on the forward strand.
TCACAATTGTTTCTGATTTTAGAGCTATCACATATTTAACCTCCAGTCTCACTTTATTACTAGCTAACTCTTTACTATCTAGCAAAATGAAAATTCTAGACAAAGCAACAGCAGAGACAACTCCAACGTTCACAGATCAAAATGCATTTATAGAGCTCTTTTCTTCTTAAAATTCATTCCTAGATCAAGGAAATGCCTTCTGAGTAAAAAAGAGTCGGACACAATCAGACACCCTCACCCTGGTATTACCCCCATTTATGTAAACCTGGAATAAATCCAATCAATTTAAGCTGGTTATATAGAATAAGGCCAGTATAAGATAAGAGCCATTCCTTCCCTGCCCTCCCCAACTGTGTCATACTTTTTAAGGCTGACTTCACCCTTTCTCCACTGTGTGGGGAAATTGCATGCCCACCATGCAATTAACAACTGTGCTGGTGCTTCTTGCTGGTGCTTACCTTATGCATTTTTCCCATGAAAACCATGGCTACTTCTGAGAGTCAAACAGTAAAAGAAAGGAAAGGGGTCTGGCATCTGAGGTCTAAATTTCAATAATGTAAATTAAAGACAGGTGGGAAGTTTACCAGCCAAATAAATTGCATAGAGTCCAGCTACATTCCATTCTACCTGCCAGAGAAACAATCCCATTGACAGAATTCCCTCAAGTGACTGAAGCTGCTGGGAAGACACTGGAGTGTTGGTGTCCATGTGAGCCTTTATTTTGGATGACAAAGGAAAAGAATTATGTCACTGGAAATTGAGAATGGCTAGAGAGGAGAGATCTTTTTCCGATGTTCTAGAAATGCCCTTTGCCATGAAGCGGTTGCAAGACCTCTCCTTCTACCTGCTGTGTTTATCACCTAGTATTAGAGTTGTCTCCTGGAAAGCAAAAGGCAAGAATTTGAACCATTGTAGCCTGGTAGACCTGGTAAGTTTTCTGACTACCACCAAGTTACACAAAAGGCAAGTAGTGATCATGGTGATTTGCTTTTATTTGCTACTTTTTCCTCTTAATTACTTGTTTTAGGAAAGGGTGCATTTCCCACACTTTGTTTTAATGAGTAATTGTGTGGCATGTCTCACAAGAAGCCAGGCACCACCAGGGTGCTTCCCTGCCCTCTCTCTCACCAGAAAGACCTGACACTGCTCTGCTGAGCCTTTCCTGCTATCACCAGACAGCTGCTAAGCGGGACCTGCAGATCATTCATCTGACATATCCAGCTGCAATGAACTAGACTAACTGAGGCACTAGACTTTGACCTTCTGGTCTGCTTACCTTAAGCACCTAAGCCAGATATACCTGCTCCAGTTCTACAGTGCCTTGAGCACTGGAGGCTCCAATTTTGCCTGGGGATGACACAATACAAGTATTACAGCTCTTCTGTTACCTGACAGCAATGTTCTCTGGAGCACTGCCTTGTCCCTTCTCAACCAGCAATTACTGCAGTTTTGTATTATAAAACCTCAACAGGATAATAACTCTTAAAGAAATGCTTTGCTCCAGCAAGCCTATCAGGGACATGGCACCTGAAGTCTCCTTTTTTTTTTTCCTGGTAGGAAGGGATGGCCGACTGGAAGTTTGTGCACTAAAGGCTAATACTTCTCCCTACAAACTTTGTCTCAGAACCAATAGCAGTCTGAGAGTCTCTGCTGAAGACAGAGTGTGTTCACCTTAGATAATGAAAGCAAGAAGAGATCAGCCAGAATGGATTTTAATAGTACTGACACACAATTTCATTTTATTTGTTGCATGATTAATCATATTGGCATGTCTAATACAATAAAGAGACATCCTTATTTTTCTAATCAATAAATAAATCACATTATTACATGCAGTCTAAGCAACGTGAGGTTTAAAATAAGGTCATCCAAGGTGACGCAACAAGAATCTCCTTTCCAAGCTGTCTACCTCTTTTGCAGATGCTTATAGCTGAGCAATGGTTGGTGATTGATGATCTTTCTCTACAAAGCCATTCTTCCTAGCAGGGCTATTCATCCATTTTTTACCGACATCACTAATAAAATTGTAGAAAATCTGTTGCTTTAACATTTTGTAGCCTTCGGGGGGATTTACCTGTGATTCATTCAGTTCAGGAAGTCAGGGGGTGGACATCCTGTTTTGAGAGAACAGTCTTGCTACTAATGTGCATCTGGGTACTCCTCAGGAAAATTGGAGAAAGAAATATTTTTCTTACTGACACATACTTCTGTGTACAATAACAAGCTTTTTGTTCTGAGCTTTGGTGATGAATGTTCCCAAGGCACTCTTCAAAACATCAGGGGTTTCCCCCTCTAAAAGTCCTTGGGCAAATGGCAGATCAAATGTCTTCTCACAAAGTGTGGTGACATTCGGAGTTGTTTGGTTGCTAACTGCCGCCAGAAAACTTACTGCCTTTCACTTCTGGAGGTCTTTTACAGACATTCTGGGAAACTGTGTCCTTTGGGGTAGAAAAGCACTAGAAGAAACACTGGATCAATTAAAAAAACCCCAAAACCAAACAAACACCTTCCCCCCCCAAAGACTTAGAGGAACACTAGGATCACACTGTAGAGAGAAATACATGTCAGATTCATATTTTCCTGCTAGCCCAACGTCAAACAACCCAAGTCTGGCTTGAAACAAAGCTCTAAAGAACTTTTCAGCAATAGGGATGTCTATCAGGGACCTCACACAAATGAGCTCACCCTATCCCAGTAACTTGCTGTTAATCCTCCTCCTTTGCTGTCACTGCAGGAATTACTGCAGAAAAGCTATGATCCAAACCTCTCTTGGGAACATGTCTGAAGCAGAGAGAAAAAAAAACAAAGCAAACCAAAACCCAGGAATATTTCAGGCTACCAACACCAGGTAACTGAAATTCAAGGGTAATGCCTCTAAGGACTTCTACAACTAGATTTCAGTCCTCTCCCTATCTCTCTGGTTTCTAAAACTCCCTATTTCTCAAAATATCTTTTTTTTTTTTTTTTTCCCCAGAGAAGCAGGAATCTACCATCAGCTGCCTTGAACAAATGGGAATTGAGGATGTAAGCAACTTGCTCAACATCAAGCATCAGCCTTGAGATGGAGGAAATAATTGCACTCATAGCCCCAGAATCACAAATTTTCTCCCCAAAACTTAGACCATCATTCTTCACTTACCATTAGGAATTCAGTGTAGATGTAATGGGTACTTACTTTTTGACTAGTGCGAAACCATGTAGCAACACTCCCTTTTCTCCTCCTGCAACCTTCCAGAAGCTTACTGGTCGGTGGAACTGACTTACAGGGTTCAGTATCAAGAAAGAAAGTTTTGAAAATACATGTCCCTGTCTGGATTTTGTGTCCTCTGCATAACTCCATAAATCCCAGCTACACTGACATACAGAGAACAATACATTGCACCTGCAGTCAGCAAAGTTTTATTTTCCTTGCTTCTGTGCTGAAGAGGAGTGCATGACGGGAAAATCAGTTTTGTCCCAAGATTCTAGTTAATTCTAACTTTCTGAAATGTCTTTATTTTCTTTCTATGCTTATTTAGGTAATCATACTTCACTCTAGGGCATAGATTTGGAGTCTACAAGTCAAGCTGTGTTATGTTGTATTATGTTGGAATGTAATATAGGATAAATGCTTACTTCCTCTGGGATATTGCATTTTGAGGCACACCACTGCTGACACATAGGTTTCTGAAACACAACTAATGACAAAATCATAAAATCAGGAGATACTGATTCCAACTTAGAAAAATTAAAAAAAATAAAAAAAAAAAGAAAAAGGAGTGAAGGACAGGGCAGAAGTTGTAAATACTGTTGAAAGTTTTAAAGAGTAAGCGTTTTGACAGGCATTTGTTGAACTTCCTTTAGATTTTAATAGAGTCAATTCTAAAGATAAAATATAGACTCTTTTCCCTGCCTAGCCTGCTATTTCTGCATAGTATCCAATTTCAGTATCTCTAACAAAGGCATAATCATACTCATGATTACCGATGTGGGACATCTACTCCCACTACATTTTAAGATGAAGCTTTAAGACCCACTTTTCTCAGACTACTGCAACTACTTTTATTCTGCATAAAGCTATCTCTTTTGTTCAAAATCTCCAATTGTTTATAAATGTTAACTATAAGGCAATACAAAAAAGCTGGATATTAAGCTATATAAAAAGGAATGTCACAGATTATCAAAACAATAATTAAAAAAACCCCCAAAACCTACACTCCCATTTGGCTATTGGCAATTAAATCACTTTAAAACATGTCTCACTACACAGAGATTCCTACTGGGCCTTTTAAAACCTTCTTCCCTAGGGATTTATCAGTGGACAGAATCACTGCTGAGGTGGGTGGCATGTGTTCCCCAATACCCATGTACTCAAGCGTACAGTGGGTAATTGGCTTCTGCCACATTACTACATTTTAGCTTCAAAAACCCATGTTGTCCTAATGGGAATAAATGAATGACTGCTATTGAGAACAATCACTACTGCTCACTAAGAAAATTGCTCAGAATTGGACCAGCCTGAATCAACAAATTTGGAGAGGCACTGAGCCTTATTTTCACTAATTTCTTTCTATGATTTAATATAAGGCTGTCACCTACAGTACAGTGAAAACACAGTACCTGCAGTTCTCACACAGGAGATTATGGAAGGGGTTCTATAACAGCCAGAGACCTGTCAACCTCTCAGCTTCTCACTGAAGACTCAGAGATTGAAAACACAGAGGGAAGGCAGGCATTTAGTGACAAAGGTGCCTGCAGATGTAACGATAGCCCCACTATGCTCACCAAGCCCTCTACTCTGACCCTTGCCAAAATATACCTGCTGATGTGCTGTTTTGCTGATACTGCATTGATACATCACTTTGTGCAAATGAGCTCATCTCTTAACCTGCCACATATAATTTATTCGAGAAAATAAAATGCAACAGAATAGTCAGACACAGTTTTGGACCAGTCTGGTTCCCCCTATGTGCAGTTCTGAAGGAGTAATTTTCATATTTTTATTTTTGCAAGACTTAGCTATATTGTCGGGATCATCTAGATGGTGCAGGGTAGTGATACATCCAGAAATTGATCAAAGGCTGAGGGCACACAAATGTCTTCCAAGTTACTCTCCTGCTGTTCCTCAGGGACAGAGTAAAGAGACGTGTCCTGCTTCTCTCTGTGGCATCTGGCTTGCTCGGCAATCTGAATCAAATGCCTTGGATCTGAAAATCTTCTGCACTTGAAACAAGTAAACGTTGGATTTTAATGAGACTGAAATACACAGATTGAGGAAGTGCTAAACTGTATTCTTGGTCCTTGGAGGACCCCAGGGGAGTAGCTACAGGAGCCCATGACTGAGGTAAAAAATTACAGCAACCTAACATCAGGGAATCCAACATGAAATAAATGGATTCCTATCAAACAAAACCTGTACGAGGTGCATCTCTCTGCTGGATGCAATGTCAAAATGTCTGCTTTTTCCACCCAAAGACTCACTGACATATGAAAGCAAATGCTTTGTTTTGCCAGCTGTCTGGGCTACTGAGAAACAGAAGCTGCAGATACTTGGCCAAAGGATTACTTTTATTTATGATGTCAAAATTTCTAAACTTCATAACAGTCATCCCAAATCCAACTGGACCAAAATTGATAAAATATCTTCTTAACCCTATGTGAATGTAATTTATGTTGCAAAACATTTACTGCCAACAATACAGCCTCTTTGTAAAAAACTAATAGATATAAAAATATCTATATCCATATGAAAAAAAGTATTAATAGATATATGACTGCATTACCTTCTTTTCTCTTTCCATGTGAACAGCCAGGACCAGACCCTTGACAGATCAAACATTTTGTTCTTTTTTTGGCAAATGACACAATTTCTCCAAAACAAACTCCAAGGTTTTGATTGATTCACTTTATTGCTTTGTCTTAGTTTTTCCATCTGTTAAATGGGAATATTGAAGTACTTACTGTAATTCATTCACATAAGTACTTTAAAAACTAGCATTATATTTAATTCCTGACAAACCTATGCAACATAGTTTCTTCTATCCTTTTCACTACTTTTCCAGTACATTTTTTTTACATGAGGATGTTCTTTTCAATTTGCTCGTTGTGAATGGTAAACACGTAGAGCATATATATGTTCCCTATATTTTGATCATCAAAGATTCATTACTTCAGAAATTCAAAAGAAATCACAAACAGGATTAGAGAAACCTACTGATTCTAGTGGAGTAGTTCAAAGTCCTTTTGGTTTCTTGCATTACTTGTGTTTTCCATATATAGTCCTTTTGTGGGGAAGTTTACAGAGCTAATTATGTTAGGGAAAAAAACAGACAACCTAATCAGTCATTGGCCATCCTGGAGATATCACACTGAACCGAAGGGAGTTACTATCAGAATTAGCAGAGTTTGGTTCAATATTTCTGGACTGTTTGGAACTGAGGAATGCTACACAAACCCTAAATATTACCCATGGTAATAAGAAGCCCTTACAGCCCCAGCTTGGTGTATTACTTAAGCATGTGCCTAAAGCTAGGCATGTTCTTTGGATGTGTTGGTGATTACAGGTCCCAATCAGTTGTGTGGTGCTGTATATATGCATGGAGGGAAAATATCCTCCCTGACCCCCCATGGGCAATCATCTCAGCTCCTGAAGCATGAAATTAGAGTGGCCTTATCTTTGCTTGCATACTGTAACTACAAATGTTATTAGCGATCATAAATTTAAGAAGCCCTATTTTAAAACCCATCTGCAGCATTATTGCATGGCTTTTGAAGACAGTCCTTTCTGAGAACTTAAAACTTTTTTCCTTATATCTTTTAATTTCATTTGGTTGAACTGAGGGGAGGAAGGTTAACGTCAAACCTGCTGGAATGCAAATATTAACAGTAGTGCTTAGCTCCATTGCAGCTACCTTAGAACAAACAACCACTTCCCAATGCGTAGAAACAATAACATTAAAGTAAATACAACTCTGTCTTTCCCTGGAGTCTATGCAAAGTCTTCAAACCTTTACAACTTGGGCAAAGGAATCCTCAGACCTCAAATTATGAAATGTTCTATGTAGTTAAAGTTGCCACCTGGTAAACTTTATATCACTTGAATGCATAACCATGGTTTGCTTCTCTATTTGCCTCTTCTTTTAATGAGGAAGCCCACTGCAGCTCAGCAGAAATTATTAAACCCCAGTTTAATCCAGTACAGAGAAATCACCGATACAGGCAAAGATATTTGGCTGCATTTGGAAGACAGCAGAAAGAGCAAAAGACCTATCAATGCCTAATACCTATCAGGTCAACCTTTCTGTTCAGAGAGGGATTCTTTGCAAGTACTCCTACTATCTGGAAGGAGAGAAAAGATGAATGGCAGTTCTGCCTCCCACACGTGGAAAACCCATCTCTTATGCACAATGAACAACACGTGTTTTTCAGTCCAGATGACTTTATACTTTAGCTTGAGGAAAAACAACAAAGACACAGTGAAAACAAACCCTCCATGACCTGGGGTGGGGCAGAGTATATTTCTCACTTGACCTTTCTTGAAACCCTTCCCCTGGCAGACAAGTTCCCACTGAGACTTAAACCATGAACAGCAGATAAACAGATGTTAATAGCATCTTTGCTGAAACACTGTGCTAGTCCAGAACTCCTGCTGAAAATGCTACTGGGTTTTATCCTCCCTCCTGTAGGCAGCTGTGCTGAAGGAGGCATTCTGAAAGGATTACCATTTTGCTGCAGACTCATGAAATAGAAAAAGCAGAGTTATGCGGGAGAAAGCCCTTTACTGAAAGTCTCTTCAAATAAGCTTACTTAACAGTCAGATGAGAAAAGTCTGGTCTCTCTTTTCCTTCTCGCTTCCAAGCCTTCTCCAGAATGAATACCCCGAGATTTCCATTGCATTCGAACCTTCAGCACTGTTCACCCTTTCTGGCAAGCCCTGCCTTTCATTTTCTTACTGATCTTCATGTCTTTGACAACACTGATTTAAGGAAAACCAGTAAATAAGAAACCTACTGAAGCAGGTGACTTCACTCTGAGTATCTGCAACAGCAAAAATAAACTTTGATGCAGAATACCTGCAATCAACAGAAATAAAACTAAAAAAAAAAAAAAAAAAAAAAGAAAAAAGTATTGATGGGAGAAAACTTCAATGAAAACCAAGAAAAAGAGCAAACTGAAAATTTCTATAATTTCTGTGGGATTTCTAATCCCTGTGGATTGGTTAAGAGAGTTCAAGAAAATGAAGCTGTGCACAAAAATTAAAATTAAGTGTTATGGCAGACAAAGCAGATGAAGTAGAAAAGCAGATCCAGAACCTCTCTGCAGTACTGCTGGATCGACCTCCTGGTCAAGCAACATGGAACAGACATGAATACATCTAGATTTGCTATGCCCCGGACTGAGACTAAAACATGTTTTAAAGATATAATAAGTATACATTTTTTCCCTTTGAAGAAGAATGACTTTCTAATGTGGTGGAAGTGCAGGTGCGACAATGGTTCCTAAATAGGCTAAAATGAGGTCTCCAGTTGGTAAATGGGTAATGGATGCTCTTCTCTTATTTTTCCTCTTTGCAGGAGTTTCTGAATTTTATTCAAAAATAAATGCATTTCAAGTGTATGGAATCGCTTATGTGCAAAGTGCTATTGCATCTCCCTTTTTTTTTTTTTTTTTTTGCCCTTCCTTGCTCCTAATATCACCAAATGATTTTGAGCTGCAAGGCTTTTACATTAATGGAAGCTCCCATTCAGTTCAATGCAAAATCTCCTTTAATATGAACACCGAGGAACAACACACGCAACATCGAAACTACCTGGATGGTTTATTTTATTCAGGCATCAGTTACATTAATATGTGTAAGAAATTACTTCATGTGTTTAAACACTTAAAAAAAGAAAGAGGGCTGGAGTCAAGCAGGAAGAGAGATCTGCCGACTGGAAGGAAGAACTGGGAGTACGACCAGTGCTTTGTGTGAAGCATGATGTCAACAGAAGAGACATCAGGTTGGTAAATCTAAAAACTATACATCCTTGATAGCGGTTTCTAAGCTTCACAGAGCACCACTCTGCAACCTTTCACTCCATATTAAGAGTTCTTTCAATGCTTTAGTAGGTTTGCATCCCACCCTAAGATGACTTATATTGTTATGATATTATTATCATTACGACTTTTAATACTAATAATGGGATTTGTCCCACTATTAAACACAGGCCACAGGAGGAGAAGTCCCCTCCTCAAAGACAAACAACTGCACCTAGGGGTGTGATGAAAATATCAAAAGCCTGCTGTACCCTGTGCAGTTTTGTCCCACTGGAGTTCATTTAATTGGATATTGGGACTGACAACGTTAGCGCACAGCCTGACAGGCGATGATAGGGGCCCATCTGTGGCTGGCAAATGGGACTGATCAGATCAGGAAGGCTGCTGGCCCAATCTCTGGCAGAACTTCAAAGCCTGAATTAGATCTTGAGGCGACACTTCTATCCTTGTATGATAAAGAGGGGGAGTGAATATGCCTCTAATTTGGAGATAGAACATCCAGGCTATGAATCTAACAAATATTTACATGCTGTTTCACACAGAAGTGGATGGAAAATCACATTCAAAAACTGAGCAAGCTGAGATTTTTTTTTTTTTTTTGCTTTTAAATCTTAAGTCCACTGTCTATCATGCAACAGTAAAAAAATAAAAATAGAAGAAAACAAAAATGACAAAAATGACCAGAATGGAGCAAGTGTGATTCCAGCTTAATGAAAAAAACACCTTGTGAGCAAGCACTTTCAAGTAGGATATGAAAAAGATAAATTGGAGTTTCTCATACAGTTAATCCTGATGCTATGCCTACATGCAGGGAAAACAGAGAGAGGATGTTGCGGGAGCTGCCAAGGTTCTTCAGCTCTCTGGGTGCTTGTCCTTGTCTCTCATTCTGCAGACTAGCTGACCACTTTTCAAAGGTGAACTGAGGAAGACAGAGCATGTGGGAATGAAGAAGGAGGGGATTGGTCTCCGAGCATTCCCATGACTACACCTCCAGTTTCTTCTTTACAAAGGCTTTCTTGTTGAGCGTGGAACGCAACAAATTCCCCTGTACATGCTTACAGGGCCACCTTCTTTCACCTTCTATTTTGTTTGTTTTTTTCTTCAAAAAGACTGACATTATTATGGGGAAGAACATCAACAGAACAAGAGAAAGTTAAACAGCATCCTGCTCTGAAACATTCTGGTTATGGCAGAGAGCATCTGTGCCACTGTATTTTAAATAGGCATTTGGAAGAGAAGTAGCTTTGACAAGATGATAATTTAGTCCTTTTGACTCCCTCACTTCAAAGCAAATCTATCTGGAAATTCTCAGAGGAAACAAAGTTTCACGGAAAAATGCCAAATTCTTGACCCTGACCTATTTTGTTTGCAGCAACAGGGATGATACAAACTTCTGCCAGAACAAAGCAGTGTTTCTAGGATCTCAGAAAGCTTTGTCCCTGCTTCTGAGTGACTGGGAACCCTCCCCTCCCCAGCAATTTCTGTCATCAGCTGAAGAATAAGGTCACTCTCAGTTTGCCTTGTTTTTGATTGGTCTTCGACTGGCAAGAACTGCCTGGAAAAAAAAAAACAAAAACAAACAAAACCAAAAACAAATCCCACACACACAAAAACCAACCAACCAACCGACCAAACAAAACTCAGTCCCCAAAACAACAAATAGAACAGAATGGAATACTGGGATATGAGCACTTCCTTAGTTATGAGGTTCCTGGTATGCAGGAAGAGGTCTAGGCCCACAGCCACTACAACAATCCCCTCACAAATACATGGGTCACCTCTTTTATGAGGTGACCTTGATTTCTTTCTCTCTCAGTAAAGAAAATATGACTACACCATCAATACTGGATGTTACTGATCTGAGATCACTTGGGCTTTAGCTACACAGGGGATTTAAACGTATTTTCCCACTGAGCAAGAAGCAGTAACAATAGAGGTTGAAGTGAATAAATTCCAGAGGCATGACCTATATTTTGTCTTTTCAAATGACTTATTGGTTTCTGAGCTCTTAGAATACATTTCCTGGGAAAAATAAGGGAGGACAAATCACTGATATTGCTACCTCCACTAAATCCAGACCAACCTCTCACTTGGGATAAATTCGTGGAAACACACTTGAACGCAATGAATTAATATTTATTCACAACCAACCTGAGGATCTGTATTTTCATATGTGAACACAAACCCTTAAAGAAAGTAGAACCAGGCAACAACAGACACTAGATTGATTTTCTCATTTTCTGAGTTTGGCAGTATGCTACACATCCTAGGAGAAGATTTGCCACTGGCCTAATACTTCCCTACATATACAATATTTCAGAGAATGCTACTCAAGTCTTTACCTTTACTAATTTAAATATTTGCCCATTTCACAAATCTCACCTCACTTTCTCCTGCTTCAATGCCTCCCCACTCTGTGGCACATAGTGGCTTACTGCAAATGAAAAATCCCAATCCTGTAAACTTGCAGATGCAGAAAAGAGCTATGTCAAATTATTTTTCGTATAATTGAGTTGATACAGCCACTAATATTCATTGACTCAAAGTTTTACAGCCCTTGCAATGGCATCTACCCTCCCTGGAAACCAGTAACTGCCACTGTTTATCTCCAGAGTGCACCTACGTGGGTGTGGGTTTCTTCTCTGATACTATTCATGCTATTCTGATAATTTCTGAGCAGTCCTGGCTCTTGGACACTGCACTGTTACAACACGCTGCAAAAGTAACAGTGAAATTAGCAGACACACACATTATGGAATTTGAAAGCTTCCTCACGTGAGTTGCTCAAAGGGAAACCTTTTCTGCTTGTAATGACATGAATGAGAAAAGAAACAAAATTGGCCGCAGCTACTCAGTGCCTGATTAACAAAGTACATGCTGCTCCAGCATGCTCGAAGGCTAGTAATTCAATTTAAAGGTGTACATTAGAAGCACATGTTACAGTTGATTCTGTGCACTTTTAATTGGCTTAACTACCAGGTTTACAGAGAGGAGGTGGAACTCTTGCTGAGATGTTCACTCAGCATAGAAAGACACGCTACGACAGACTGCTAGTTATCCAGAATGATTCAGAGTTGTATAGTAGCCCTTTTTTCTCAGTGTTTTTTTTCTAACCAAAAACATGCCCCTTGCTCTCATATCCTCCAAGTACTAATGGAAGAAAACTTACACCAGGGAATTTCACAATGTGTCACAAAAGCTTAAACAAATAAAAAGAAAGGACAAAACACTGTTCGTTTGACATTTACCAAAATTTCTTTACCAAAACTGCACTAATACTACACTTTCAAGGAAAAAAATTGTTAAGTTCAATGTCTATAATAATTCAGTCATCAATAACATCACAGTTTTTCTTGTTCTCTCACTAACCCGGTGTTCCTCACCTTCCTTCTCATAAAGTGTACAAGAGTGTTATTATAACCTTGCAGTCCTTTTAATTGCTGTTAAAAACCATGATGATCAGAGCAGTCTCATAATTTTTGGCATCACTTTCCAAGCTTTCTAACAGACTGCTTTCCACCTGGTTTCACTTCAGGATTCATAATTTCCCTCTGGCTGGCAACCCCCACTGTCGCAGCTGCATTTCTATCAGGGTCACAAGCACAGCTGGGGTAGAGACATCTTATGCAAGGAACTGTGGCGACTTGGCCAGATCATTAAATCCAACTTTTTCCCCTCACATTTCTTGTCCAACCAGGAAATTCAAAATAGCAGAATAAGATGGGGGCTCTGAATTTTAAGCACTTTGCAAGACACATTTTTTTTTTCTTAGAGTACAAGACCTCCAGCTGTGGGAAGCAATGGAAGTTCCACCAGCCAAGACTTTCAGGATCAGCTAGAAGCAAAAGTGGGAAATTGTAACATCTTGCATTATCTCCTCAGAACTTTAGAGTAGGTGATTGAATCTTATCCATTTACCTAAATCTGGAAACATCAGTAAATCTTAGTCTCAGGTTTTCTGTGCATCAAGTTTAATATACTTGACAGCTAAGAAAAAAAAATAACATGAAAAAAGCCTTAACCTACTTCTAAATTGAACTTGACCTAATAGCAGAGCTCATTTGATCTTTAAATTTTACATCTGGAAGTAACACACATTAAGTGTTATGGATGAACAGAAGTTTATTCAGTTCCACCACCATACTGGACTCTGGAAAGCCTGAATATTTCCTCTAAACTTCTGATATATCCTTATGGTGCAATCTCTAAACTCCATCTGATTTGCAATTAATGACAGGTAGTATTGATTATTTTGAAATGTTCCATATGTTTTTGCAAAAGTAAATATGAGTTTACATTTTTTTCCTGAGTATTTATATATAATGACTTGTATGGAATTATGTACCTGGCTTTGGATTCTAAATCAAATACTGAAATTTACAATAATACTTCCGCAAACAAGGTTTGCTAGTGGATGTAGCAAAGAAATGCTGTCTGAGATATGAATGCAAGCCTGTTCCTCAGTTCTAAGTATCAAAGTTTAAGGGCACATTGTAATCTCAGTATAAATACATATCCTAATATATGTAACAGACACCACAGTGGAAGTCATCCAAATAACGGTACAAACAGTCTTTTAAATGATAAGGAATCCAAAATCAAATCAAATCTTTCTAAGATGTCCTGTAAGTGAGCAATTTTTTCAAATGAAGTTGAAGGTGTTCAATAGCCTTGAAAAATCACAGCCCAAATTGTACAGAGCACATAGCAATAGAGGTGCTGGTGTTATTACTCTCTGCCTCAGTTTTCAGAGAGACAACCCCCAGCATAGCCTGTTTCAGATTCCAGCCAATATTTCAGGTTCCAGCTCATACAATCATATTAGTTATGTAAGCCACTTTCCCAAAATGCATTACTAGTTAATAGTTTTGCACTTACAGATACACATCTTCTACTCTTTAAAAGCATTATTACTGGAATTTGAGGGGGCTTCAAGGAGGAAACTCAGCTTACAGTATTTTACACATAAAAAATATTAAATAAAACAGATAAACACTGAAGTTTCATGCTGAACTTTCATTCGTTGCCATCAGGTAAAAACTAACCTGAGTGCTTCTTCTAATCAAAGAATGTGCCTACAGAGCTCTCTGATTTACCTGAAGGTTCCTAGTGTTGTCATAACTTACATTTTCTGAACCATTACAATTGTTTGTAATGTAATGTCCTTATTTAACAGTCAGTCCTCTGTGAGGTGACAGTAACAATTCTTAAGCCTTTACTGTCATTAGAGGTGATGATTGTCAAGGACACAGAACTGTTCGAAGTTAGAGAAGGAAGGAAGCAGAGTAAACAGTAAGATGTTCCCCCTAAAATAAGCATGAAAACAGAAAATTCAAGCTTCTTATTGGAATGATTCCTTGGCTCTTCTGAAATCTTTGCATAAGCCAAGCTCTGGCTAATGATCAAATGGGAAATAAGGGGGTAGCAGCCTCATAACTCATGTGTGCCAGCAAAATGCTTATGTTCAAGAAAAATAAATATCCACCCATTGTATATTTGGTTTAGTGCACTCTTTCTTGGTGTTCTACTGCATGTGGGTTCCCACCTATGCCAATATTTTCCATTCAGCACCATTTAGTGATATGTTGAATTTTGACCAAACTTTCCAGAAATGCAGGAGTCTGAGCTGCCATATGTGAACACAGAATTAGCGTTTAAATGGAAATCATTTTACAGCCTTGATTACATGGCACATTTGGCACAACCATCAATAATGAATGCTTGCTTACTTATCCATAGAATTCAAGCAAATGGTTTCTGCTACCTCCAAATAAGCTTTTAAAAATCAAACCCATCTTACCTGTTATTTTTTAAATAAGGAATTAACAGACCAAGCCATCAAATGTTTATATGATGAGGGTTTTATCCTATGCAAAGAACAGTTCAATGTATCATCATTCCATGAAAGTCAAAACTAAAGCACTGTTAAACTAGATTAAAAGTTGACTTGAAAAGTGCCTTCCTTCTCCTGTGTAATATGAATGTCATAAATTAAAGCTTAGCTTTTTTTCTTGCTCATTTAGAATCAGAAAACATATATCTATAGATATTTCTAACAAGCATGGTAGGCTGAATAGAATACAAAATATGCTAAGTAATAGAGCATGATAAAACTGAATGCATGGCCTCTTAGGGCATGCATCTTGACCATCTTTTTGTTTTACATATCGACACAACTCCTCTCTTTTACATGATGTGATCCAAGTAGTCATTTTGAGGTGAAAAAGTAGAAGTAAACTAACACTGCTATGTAACTTGAAAGACACATTTCATGATGCAGATTTCTATTCCCTTACAGGCTTTAAGGCTCCATCAAGGTTATCAGAAATCTTTAAACACATAAGTCCTTCATTCGGCTTCTTTTTTTTTTTTTTTTTTTAATTAATGGCTTATTTCCTGATGCAGAAATAGGCTACAGTAATTCAGGTACAAATGAAACTGCCAACAGGCAGGTGCACTCCTTATACTCAGCCAAATACATACTCTGACTCCAGCTTTCTACTGTTATGATTTTGTTTCATAACATCAGTAAGGCATTTCAGATGTAATGGTCTATAGGGATTATTGCTGAACTTCTTGGGTGGTTATAGCTAGCTACTCAGCCTCTGGCTCTGTGACTCCACACAGACTAAACAGTATTCTGTGGCATTCTTTGCAGGTATTCACTTACATGGATCACACCACATATCTTTGAGTAAGGCAGGCAGCCCACAAAAGCAAGTTTCCTCCTTGTCTCTTATCCCAAGAAGAGATTGGATGCATCTTGCCTTACACTCCACTAAAGTCTCTGTCATCGAGCATTCTCCCATCCCACTGGGCCATCACAAGAGGGAATAATTTCATAAACTGCTGAAATCAATCTCAAAGGAACATTTTTTGATTGTGCTTAAAGGTAGTCCTAGAGGGGAAGGAGGAAGGTGACTGACTACTTTTAGAGTTGTCTGCATGTAGGTGTTTCAAAAAACTAAACCAGATGAATTTATTGCGTGGTTATGGTTTAAATGTCTAACACTTTAAACAGATGGAGAGTTTGTTAAAGAAATTTCTTAGCAAAGGGAAATTTCCATGATTCACTTTGTTTTGGACAGTGAGAACTGGACCATTCCAAACTGTGCACTTCTAAATCAGAAATGCTGAATGGCAAAGTCCTTCTCTGAATAAAAGGTATTCAGAAATCTTAGGCTTGTTTCTACATAACTATTCCAAACTACTTGAAGGTAAAAGGCATCTTAAATGCAGTCTGATCCATGCTCAAAACAAGATTAAGTTATTGCCCTTATCCCAATCTTTTGCATGTTTTATAAGACTCATTTACCTGACTCCTCTTGACTGAAATGTGTTTAGAAAAATCTCTTGGATTTAATTATCAATTATTATTAATGGTTTACTAGAAGAGTTCTTCAATTGGTTCCTCAATCTCAGTGCACTTCTAGTCACTTTGATCACATCTGTGAAAATTAAATGTATGTTGCCAAAAACTCAGCATTAACCATTTTAGCCGGGTCACTTGGAAGCAGCAGTAACAGAATAATCTTAAGGGGGCATATGTGTATTACTGAGATGGGCCCATGTTTTTATAAAATGATTACAAGCTCTGATTCATAGCAGCTGCAGACAAGCTGGGTTAATTTTCTTCCTTTCCCAGCTTGGTTCTGCCCAGAAGAGAGAATCTCTATCTTGCATTCTCTTATCTTCAGCTAAATAAGATGAGATATTCCTCAGGTAGAACAAATAAGAACTAGATCTCTCCGCAAGATGACAGGCTGCTGCAGCCAGGTTGAGCCTGAGCCATTTCAAAAATTCCTCATGAAAATTCTGTTTACTTCAGAGACTCTGTCCTCCCTTTCTGCTTTATTTTGTCTACAGTCTTCTGGGATTTTTTCCTTGGTGTCGCTAAGGAAGTGTGATAATTTAAGTGAGCACATCTCCCTTTCCCTCACCCAAAACTGTTGTTGCAAATTTCAAAGACTCCAAATATAAACCAAATTAACTTGCTTGTTGCAAGATGCAGTTTGTATTCTCCATCTTTCTTAACAGGTTCACAGTGGATTTTTACGTAGGCATGTCAACAGGCCAATACATACAGGTACATACCACAGATACTATAAATTAGGTTAACCTCTAATCACTAGTATTGGTTTTGATATGCTAACCACACAAAACATAAAATGGGAAAAGAGCATCCTGATACTCATAGAAATTCTTTTTGAAAGACATCATTTCAGCATTAGTACTGTCTGCCTTTAACATGGTTTGCAGGTAGCTCAGTCAGAAAAATTCGAAAGTTATGAGTAGGTCCTTTTCAGAAAAAAAGCTGAAAATCAAATAGGGTAAATCTTTCTGGGAAAATATTTGCAAACTCATGACTGAAAGTACAGAAATTGATCAATAACAATAACAACATTATAAAATTATCTCTTTTCTTTTGGAAAAGTGGCTTTGAAAGATATTGTTGGCATAGTTTTGTTGTATAAAACCAAATAAAAACAATTTGATGTAACTCACACACTTGTAACTAGCAGAACAAAAAGTCAGAAAAATGTTGAACCAAAATTTGTTCTGAGTTTCCCCCTAAATAGAAAGAATTTCAGATCTGAGAGTCCTCATTCTACTTTGCTTCTATACATATGCTTCCATCCTATTAAACTAAAACAAATAGCCATCATTCTTTTAAGCCACAAGGAGGAATGCATGTCATCAGAGATAACTTCCCAGAAAACCAGACAAATCACATTATTCCTACTTCAGAACACTAATTAATGCTTATGCCTGTGTTTTGTTACAGAAAACTGACTGGGTTCATACCACCACCTAAACTTTAGGGACCCGCTTGCGATGTGTTTTTCCTCTGAGAGCTGGGGACGAACACCCCCTTCAGAGGGTGACTTAGTTCACTGAGCCAAGAATGACACTGAGAAGAAATGCCCTCCAGTTAGATGTCTGAGGCAAATTGAATGTCTAACCCTCAATGTAGATAAATGTCACACGGGGCTTTTCTGTGAGCGGCTGTGGGTGTGTATACATGCTACAAAACATCTTTCTGGAGATCTTTCCTAGGGAGACAATATATCAGTATACACCTTGACTGATATATCTGTCCAAGGGTACAAAGGAATGAGAGGGAAAATTGATATGCACACTACAGATCTTTCCAGTCTTGAGAAGAATGTTGAAATTCTGAAATACGGCTCAGAGAAGAGCTTGTTCAACTTCCTCTGTTCAATTGCCATGACATGCACAGCAGCAAGTGACTCTGAGACAGGACAAGAATTGTCTGTGCTCAGTACTAAGGCACAGAGTTGTGGCTCTACAATCACTGAGATCCAACAGCCCCAAATTGCATGACAAAGCCACTGTGCTGAGAAAAGACTGCAAAGGAACTTAGATACCAGCCCTATACGAGGGCTGTTATAAATTTTACTGTTGCCCCATTCCTTTTTCTCACACCAAGAAGGTATCTCCAGATTTTAATACTCCAGAGCTGCACTTCACTTATCTTTGAGAAAAGTAGAATTTTTTTAAAGTTAAATCAAATGCTTTTGGTAGTCTTTTGGAACTATTCTTTCAGTTTCTTTACTGGATCTGTGTTCTTTAACAGTAAAGTTAGAAAAAAAAGCTTGTATCTCAGCAACAAAGTTGGAGGTGGTTGCAATTGGAAGGACTACAGAGTCTCAATTTCCTTTACTTCTATGATATAAAAATGCATTGGGCAATGAGAACAATCAGATTTTGGTATGGCAGGATTTTCCCAAAAAAAGTGTTACAGACAGAAGCAAACAAAATCAATGAATTTTCTAGTGGCCCATCTTTGTGTTAGATAAGCACAAGGGACAACATGAGCCTCATATTCTAATTTTACATGAGCATATCTGACTGGGCAGATTTTGCCAAGGGAATGAATGGATAACAGACATCATCCTCACCATCCTAAATCTGTACTTGTGCTACAGCTTGCCTTACAGTGAGTTTAAATCAAATCTACAAATGTTCAGGACACATAAAAGAACAAATTTAACTGGAACCCAGAAAACAATAGCATTGCAGTAATCCTACCCAGCTATCTTCATTTTCTCTAGCTTTAGCTTCTATCAGAGTCTCCTTAGGTGCTCTGCTGTGTTCGTTTTTGCTAAGAACTTGTTTCAGAGTTGGGATTCCAGAAAATGAGAAAGATTATTCTTGCACAGGTCTCACAGCACTGCTGGGTGAAAGCTCTGAAAGGAATGCCTCTGTCCCTGAAGGACCCAATTCCAATCAGGCAGAGCTCCAAGGCAGCAGGAGACCAAACAGAATGAGGGCACACCATAGTTTTGTGAGAGGGCTTTGTTCTTTGAAAGGTAAAGCTGTGACGATGCCCAGATCGCTCCAGGACAGCAGCCAGAGACCGCGCCAGGAGTAACACCTGCAGGGTCACGTAAGAATATTGAAATGGGAGGGGAAATAATAGATACAGATGTGGCTGGGCCTCTCTCTCCTGCCTAGCATCTCTCTCAGGCTCGGGAGGTCCTTTTCGCATGTAGGTGCTTGGAAGCAATTAGCAGCCATTAGTAAGGAGGTGGCAAAGAAGAGGTGAGGGGCCTGGGAAAAGGCAGTGAGATCCCAAAGCTGGCAGATGCAGCTGCTAGAGCTGCAGTGACATTGTAATGCTCTTTAGTCACTTTGTCCCTGATCACTTGACATCACAATCACCTGTTTGCTGCAATATTCTCATCAGGTCACCTCTTTTGTCCCAGACAGAGAGCCCTGTTCTCTTCTTCCAACTACTTCCCTACCTTTTTCATACAAATGATCCTCTCTTGGAGAGCAGCTACTTCAGCTGCTCCCTTCCTATCCCTCCCTATGAAGCCTTTGCATCTCACTCCGCAAGTCAAACACCGTCCTGTGAGAGACTGAAATACCAATGGTTAATGACTCAAAACTGTCACCCATTTGTGGAGGCAGCAGAGCGCTTTGCTGAGGCCAGGCTGGCACCCCATGCGGAGGAGGAGGAGAATTTTTGGGTATGTAGTGGCAAGCCTCTGGTCTTCATAACACACTGGGGGTGAACACCCACCACCAGAGGCTACAAGCCAGCCTTTGAGCCAGATAAGAAGCAGATCCTGCAAGGTGAGATAGTGCTTTTCATCATGCCAATTGTCCTCCCTTACATAACTCAGTTGTAAAACTCCCCCCTCCCCACCCCAGCAAAGTCACATTCACATGGGACATTCACATTACACTTAGGGTTGAAGGTATTCATCCCTTCTGGTGGCACAAAACTGGCTCACCTGCACTGGTGTGAGAGGCAGTTGTCATTCTTAGAAGGGGTCATAAACCATCAAAAACCCCAGAAGCACCAGACTCGTTTCTGAGGCCTTCCACTAGAGGACTGAAAGCTTCCTCTGTCTAAGGGAGGTATGTGGGTGTTCCCAACTGAACCTGAGCATATATTAACACACTGGATTTTGTGTTTCATGGTCTTCCCCCATCCCCAATGGATCAAGACTGTAACAATCACTTTGAAAAGACTACAGCCGTCGCTTCGCAACCATCAAGTCTCGTATTGCCATCCGTGGGTGGTGCTTTCTAGTCTTGTCCTTTCTTTCTCTTTCTTTCTTTTCCCTCATACATTTTCTTAAGTGATATTTTTATGCTTTAATATTGCTATATTACTGCAGGTAATAATAACCAGATTGGCTACATACCTACTTTCCACTGCAACCAAATCGTTCTAAAATAAACCCTACAGACATATATTTACAAACACCAATCATTCAGTGTCCTTCACTCTAATCCGCCCTAAGGGATCTATTAACAAGAACTTGGGTTACCCCTCCCTTCTTGGGCAGGTCATAGCACATCCTCTTCCCAAAGTTGCTTCTCATTAAAGCATTAGGTGCTGTGAGATACAGCCCTTTCACTAAATTTCTACAGCACCGGCCTTCAGAGGTGGGCTATGGCCCCATGAAGTCCCACCAACCTACTGCGTTCACAGCACTTCTGTACTCAGTGGTGTTACAAGAGTTATTTTTTAGTATTATGAAATATTAAAATGCTGCCACCAACAACCACTGCCCAGTCCACAAGGTACACAATTAGCAGAGTACACATAAATTACACTAACAAGACTTTGTGAGTGAAGGTAGAGAAAAAAAGCTACTTAGTGTTTTGGAAAACACACTTCTGGCTATTTGATGAAACAAGTAAAAGTTTGTTTTCTTCTTCACATAGTCACTCACCTGCTTGTGCACTACAAAACATATTTATGGCAATTTCACACACTATTTTTAAATGTTATAAATATTTATCTTAAAATACAGATTGATGCAACCAAGTGGGATGGCCTGGATAAAATGGAGAAAGAACAAGAATAAAAAGTCACATACAGATGTATATAATCACACACTCTTCTATGATGTGAAATCATTCTGAATATGACTTTATGATGCTTTTAAGAGAGGTACTGACAAGAGATGGAGAAAAGGAGATGTGTAGATCACAGAAAGTTGTTTTCAACTTCTTTGCCAGCAATCCTGGAACAGCAAAGCAGGAGGTAGTATATACACACATACAACTAGGCAGAAGAAAAACTGCAACGCCACCAAGATTTACAGTGAAATGTGTCTCAGGTTTTGAAAGCATCGGTACCAGTTCACGGTCAATCTGCCTCCATGCAGCCTGTCAGTTTACAGAACCAGGGCCAGACACAAGATGGTCAGCAGTCTCTAACTTTCAGAGCAAACATAAAGCATTCAGGTACTTTCCTTCCAGGTGTCCACCAGCCAGAAACCCTCTGGCATCCATTGGTATCTGTTGGCAAGGCTTTTTCTTATCTAGAAGTGGCCAATTCTCCATTCACTAACAAAAGCAATATCACACAACTACTTAGCCTGCTGTGCTGTCCCTCCAAGGCAGGCTTTTACTTTCAGTGATAGAAATCCTAACACTTTCCTCACCTCTGCTCCTGACATGTCACCCAGGTACTTGTTAATTCATGTGGTATCTTTCCACCTATCATATCTCATGTCAGTCATAAGGGATTCTAATTTGTCCCTCCACACCAGGTACCTCTGTTGGTCCATCTGCCATCAAAGTCCATCATGGCTGCATTCACTGCTCCATTTTGCTTCTTCCTGTATGACTTCTGCCACAAACTTCCTTGTTAACTCTTGGCTAGAAAGGGTGCTACCTCTGTTCAACTGCAGGCTGCCTTAGCATCTAGAGGCCACTGGGAGCTTCCCACTCTCTCCAAGTGTCTTTTCATGATCAACACAAGGGTTTCCTTCTCTCCTCCCCTTTTCACACTCTGCCATTATCAGTCTCAAGTTCACTCAGGAACGTGGAGACTTCAAATCTGATCTAAACAAAGTTGGAACCAGACTAAAGTTCCAGAGTCCTCAGCCTCTTAGACACTAATTTTCAGTTTATCTCATGAAACCCTATCCTTTCAGGCTAGCCAAACCACTCTGAAACTGAACATGAGCACTGGAAGATTTTCCTAGTGCTTTCAGCTAGACCAGATCATGGCTCATTTTCTGTAGCTTGTAACACTTGTGAATCAGCACCTTTCATTTTCTGAAGTAATAACAGAAATTCAGACCCAGGGGAGTTCAATCTCTTTGGAGAATACTTGGCCATTATGTAAATGTTCAGTTTATAAACAAAGCCTTACGAAGCAATTCATCTGTGCATGTAAGTGACTGCGTTGCTTCATAGTTCCTCTCTGCAGTGACTTTGCAATGAATGTCTAATTCTCCAGAGCACTGGCGAATGTTTTTGATTGCTTTTCTGTAGCTATTTCTGCTGGGTTTTGATAGTTTTCTTTATCTATCCTATTTACTAGTACTTCTGGTTTGCCTAGAGGCATCTAGTAGAAACATTAAAAAGTTAGGACAAAGGATTCAACGACATATCAGTCTGTGAATGAAATGTTTCCCTTGAGTTGAAAATGGTTTGAATTCAGTACAATTTCTAATCATCATCTGGCACAAGAAGCAGCAGTCAACACAATCTAATGGTGCAATGAGAATTGTTTGCAGGAAAGTGTGAAATACTAATAAAGATTAAGCTTAACCATAAAAATTATATTACATAAAAATAAATAATGGTCTGCCACTTTTAAGAGCTAAGGTAGTAATTTTGGTCAAAATAAACATAAAAGCCATAAGAACATTCTGAAAGTACTAGTAACGAACACATAAACCCATCATGAAAAAAACAGAAAAAACTAAGAACTCTCATAAAAAGAGGCCTAGATGCTCTGAGGGCATTTTTCAGTGGATTTAAAACACTTATAATACTAGTTATTAATTTAAATCCTGTCCAAACCATGAGTGACTAAACTATCTACAGCAACCAATTAATACCAGTAAATTTCTCTACTTGTGAACCGGCCATAAATCATTATTCACAGTATATGAATCATCATTTAATCATTTAGAAATACATTTTTTAGGCATTTTATCAGCCTATGGAATGCTTGCAAATTATTTCCTCTCCATAACTTGTTGTCAGTGCTGCAAATTTCATCAGTCACATATTATAAAATACAACAATATTCTTCTCAGAAGTTTTGCCATCCATTCTCTATAATATAAAATAAAGTTAGACAACTTCAACGTACTAGTTGAAAAAAGAAAAAAAAAGAAAATGTCACGGTGAAAGTTGATTGTAGTTGCTGCCAGAATACCATTGAATTCAAAGACAAACACATGCCTAGAAAGAGATAATTCATGTATTACATGTGTCTTTCAAGCTACATGGGAAAAACACCTATACCTATACTTTCACCAAGATAGTAACTATTGTTCAATGCCACATAGCATATAACTGAAACACTGAAAAGTAAAAATCTAGACATATTTACAGGCATTTTCCTGGAGAAGCAAGTATTAAAGACTGAAATTTGCATACTGTAGGCTTAAAAACCGAACAGTCACGAGGAACCCATTGTGACGCATGAGACTCAGCTTCTTGAGTTCAGAAAGTGTTGAAGAAGGATGATTACAGATCTCCAGATGAAAGAACTGCCCAGGGCTGTTGCCGCTGAGTTCACGGGAAGCTGTGTATTTGTAAATAATTGGACTATTCCCTACAACCCTATTTTGCCAAAACACTACTTGAAACATCCACTTCACATCTACAGATAAGACAGTCCCTGAAGTTCTTTTAATAATATCTGTCCTTCATTTAATCTAACTTTTCTGTAACCAGCTGGTCACACAACTTATGGAAGAAAACCCATGCTAGGAGAGAGGGTAGCCACGAAACCTGTGAACCTTCTTAAAAACTACCTTGTATATTGAAACACTTTAGTCTGTATGTAAGTTTTATAGGTCTGTTCCTGGATTATTTTCCTTCATTTTGATTTTTTCTCCTGGGATCTCCAAAGTGTAAAAATATACATATTAAAAAAAAAAAAAAAAAAAAAAAAAAAAAAAAATAAAAAAGAGGGGAAAAGGGCAAA
>VXAY01007069.1:219111-263657 GCA_013399855.1 Oxyruncus cristatus
CATACAAATGTGTCCAAGTCATACTCTATCTGTGAAAATGCTGGTAAATCATTTATGTGAAGGGGTAGTCATAAGAGGTCTATGAGATAACAGAGAGCTTCAAAGAGAACTTCAAGTTTCTGTCCGAATGGACTGCTGGCTTGATAGATTTTTCCATTAGGTGCCTGCTCACTATTGTCATGGTTTAAGCCCTGCCAGCCACCAAGCACCACCCAGTTGCTCCCTTGCTCCCCTGGTGAGATGGAGGAAAAAGTGAGAAGAAAAAAGAAAACTTGTTGGTTGAGATAAAGAGAGTTTAATAGGTAAAGCAAAAGCTGCACATGCCAGCAAAGCAAAACAAGGAATTCATTCACCACTTTTTATGGGCAGGCAGGTGTTCAGCCTTCACCAGGAAAGCAGGATTCCATCATGCATAACTCTGACTTGGGAAGAAAAACACCATCACTCCAAATATCTTCCTCTTCCTCCTTTCCCCAGCCAAATGCTGTGGGATATCCCTCTGGTCAGTTGGGGTTGCTCTGTCCCTTCACAACTCCTAGTGCACCCCCAGCCCAGTCGCTGATGGGGTGGGGCGAGAAGCAGAAAAGGCCTTGACGCTGTGCAGGTACTGCTCGACAGTAAAACATCCCTTTTTTGTCAACCCTGTTTTCAGCACAAACCCAAAACAGATCCCCATAGTAGCTACTGTGAAGACAATTAACCGTACCCCAGCCAAAACCAAGACAATCATAGAAGAAGTTGTCTCACTGAAATTAATAAAATGTAGTCATGTCAGTCAAGCCAGAATTTGACTACAGTGACTTAAAAGCATATGTGAATATTCTCTTGTCTTGGTCCAACTCCAAGTGCGTGGGTGAGAGAAGAATTGAAAGAAATGAAAACCAGCTTGAAATTTCAGATTCTTTGCTTTTCGTTAGAAATTCACAAATCAGTCTATTTTGCCAGAGAAACGGGTGTCAAGCAAAAATAGACTGCTTTGATGAGAAAACATGGCTTAACTGTCAAAAAAATAGTGATGTAACACCAAAATAAACCCCAACCCAACCCTAATCTTAAAGTGCACAAACCAAAATATGTAAATTTTACAAAGCATTGTGTTGGATGAAACCACAACTAAAACGTGACCCATCCTAGCAATTTCCAGAAATTACTGAAAGAATTCCAGTTGATATGACTGGATTTTACATTAGGTTCCCTATTAACTGTGGGATACTATTTTTGACAAAGGCAGTTCCCTGTGTCACAGTTGAGATGCATTATTTGGGCAGTTTCTGAAAGCTGAACATTTATTATTTGGAACGCATTAATTCTATCAGCAAAAGTAGATTTTTTTAAAGTCAAAATGGCACCTCTGCTGACCATATACTTCTTGCAAAATAAAACCTCTAAAACTGTGCTTAAAAGGAAAAATGCTATGAAAAACACACGGGTCCTTGAAATACACCCTCAATACACCATTCTTCATCATGCTATCCCAACATTTTTTTGGTAGGTGATTATAAGGAATAGGTAATCTTAGTGCTATGCTTAGGAGGAAAAATTTGACTTCGCTGCCTGGAACATGAAAGAATGCTACAAATTGGATCTAGTCAAGCAGTACAAAAAGTCATTCATTAACATATGCACAAAAAGAAAGTACCAAGTTAGCACTATCATTATTCAAGAAGGTCAAAATTAGTCCTTCATGTACATTCAGTTCATCAGCAATTTATTTGCAAGAACTTCCATGAATCCTAAAAAATCCAGAATTTTAGCACGAGTAATTATCTTCAAAAACTTTATGAAATGTGCATTTTTATTCAATATTCAGCCTTTCTTATTTTAATTCTTTCAAGGAGAAAGTATTCTGTGCTAGCAACTAAACAATCCCACAGTGTCAGTGATGGCTAATGGCTAATGTGGGATGTAAAATAAAGTCCTAATCCTTACCCACTATTATCTGTCTTTGCCTCAGTAGTCACTAGACATCATCTGTAATACAAACAGGTAATTTTAATACAATAAATGAAGGGAAGTTTGTTTGACTAAAATTCTAAGACAGTACTTGTGTGACTGGGAGATGAGAATTAGCACACTGGATTAAACTATCGATTCACCTAATTGATATCCCAGTTCCACAAGGCATCAGAATGATTCTCAATAATTGAGAAAAGATTACTGCAGCTGAAGTTCTGCAGCTAGCTGGACAGCTTGTGCATTGGTGTGCAAGTGTTTTTCTATCCTGAAAGTTTTTTATTATGCCTAATACAAACATGGAATCTGTCATGATCCTTAAAAAGTCTTTTGTATCCAAAGACACCTAGTAAATAAAGGCAAATGGATTTTGAAAATAACAAATCATTTGGATAAAGAACAATCAATTTTTTAACAGCAGGCAAACACCAACAGATTGAAATGTAAATAAATGAGATAAAAGAGATGAGAATATGTCATTTATGTTATATGGGTCTACTGAAATGATTATGGCCTACTCATCCACAGGGAGTAACTCAGGAACAGAGAGATTCAAGACAACAAAGATTGAGGAACACAGACTGACAGACAAAAAGACTGTTGAAATTACATTAAATTTAAATTAAAAACAGAAAAAAAGGGAAAGTATTAGAGTAGACAAAAAGGGTAGTTGTGTATTCATTCTATGTGATGTGAGTCAATACTATTAATTTGCTTACTAACTGGATAAGAGGAAAAGCAGAATTGACAGACTATAATATCATTTTTTAAAACATGATAAATTTATTTCACAAGGAGGGAAATGAGACTTCTAAAGAGAAAATGGGTATTAATAGTAATTCCTACCAATATCTGGCTTGCAGTAAGCCTCCAGACCCAGGAAAGGGAATATACAGAAATGGACTGTTGTACTTCAGAGCTTTGATTCCAGCAAAGACACCAAAGCCCTCCACACATGGATCATTCCCTCTGTCTTGAGTGGGGGTAGGAGTGGATTAGACAGATCAAATAAATATTCATGGCCTAAAGCAAATAAATAGAACAGAGGTGTCCTAGTTTTCCTGTGTTATCTTCACCTTTGTTAAAATGTGACTCCTCTAAGACTTAGGATATCCTCTGGATAATAAGATCGGACACTCACAAGACCAAAGAGTCATGTGAGCCAAGATTGATGCCAAACATGACCCTGCAGTCAGCATAAAGAAGGATAAGAAATGTCAGCGAGTGTACTCATTAACACAGTTCCTCCAATTTCTGTTTGAGCATGTTATTTTGTGGCAGAGGCAAAACCTCACGGGCACAGGACACAACTGACATCAGGGCAGCTCCAGCACAGTGACTCCACCCAGTAACATGGCCATCCATAATGAGACACATACCCTGGAGGAGATTCTAGGTCATCTTTGTGAGGAAACCCCCAAAGTTCACCGATGAACTGTGCCAGTGACATGTGCTTGTGGGAGAGTAAGGACATTGCTCCGTCTTCCGAAAATGAAAAAAATAGTCGAAAAACCTGTGCAAGAGAACCACTGAAGGAAGGGTGAAAAAAAAAACAAAACAAACCAAACAAAGCACGTTTAAAGTTTTTCAGTAGGTTTTCCTGCAGGAGGAAATTATCAGATTGGCTATTAGCATGGGGCCCATTTCATCCAGAATTTATTTGCTAGGATGCATATTGAGGCTGCATAATTCCACCTCAGTATTTTTTGAGCTGTGGGTGTTCTGCATGATTAACAAAGACAAATATCATATTTTACCAAGGTTTATTTCATTCTAGGCAATTGGATTTAGTCCATAACAGAGAAAATCAAATACAGGATTAGGAAATGCCATTTTTTCTCAAATACAAGCTTGTCAACATATGGAATTTGTGTAGAAATATATTTAAATGGATATTTGTAGGGTGTTTGAACATAGAATGGTATATTATTTTTTTTTTGTCAAATATATTACTTCTCAGAGCAAGTAGCTAATAGAGTTGGCAGCAGACATGGAGTGCATAAGCAGTCATTGAACTGTGTAATAAAGACACCTTGGTCTCTACCACACCTTTTCAATGTTACCTTATTTCAGGGCAGTCAGAATTGCACCTCTTAATACTTGGACACTGACTCATGATATTCTTGAGAGTCAGTGAAAGGGACAGGCCCTCTCAGAATGATGCCAGGTGCTTTTCACACAACTGGCATTGTCTATGATTGAAATCAAATGTTCACCAAAACCAGAAATACAAATGCAGATTTAGAAAATAGCATCATAAACATGTGCAGGACACTTGGTGCCCATAGTCTGCATATGGATAGATTACGAAATTTGTCTGATCAAGACATCACTGAATCCTAAAAGCATTTAAAAATTTTAAGTATCCTGTTTTTATATTTGAGTGTATTGATTGCCTAAGATTCTGCTTCTGGGTATACCCAGATCTGCTATAGCCTTTTAGCCTGCCTCACACACAGTCCTGATAAAGACATAAAGTTAAGATGTTTTTTTCTACTAATATCTCCCAAGCTTCCCAGAGCATTTATTGGACTGGCATCTGACAGAAGGCAAATGTGATAGAGCCATTTTTATATCCTACTGTGTGCTGCCATGACCTAGCATTACAGAAGGATGTGGGATATATCCATTCCTCCCCTTCTGTATGAACACATTGCAACACAATATTTAGTATGAAAATCTTGACAGTACCTGCTGTTGGGTGGAAACACTTTTTTGCTTCTTGTTGAAATGGTTTATCTATTAAAAAAAATTACAATTCATGGGGCTGAATATGATTGCTTGTCTTTTAAGATAAAATGCTTTGCTATAGTCAAATAGTAAAAGACAACCACTCTAACCAGAAGACAGTTCTGCACATTGCTTCTGCAGTCATTAAGCATTTTGTTCTCCGTGGTGGCACAGTTTTCATACCAGTCAGGGAAGGATTCTACCATTTATCCAGATTTTGAGAACACCTTGTGTGTCACAGACTCTCTAAAGAGGAGATAAGAGCTGGGTTTAAATATGATCAAGATTAAGAGACAGGGAAACAACTTTAACCCTGCAGAATCTGTTCAAGTTTGCTCACAAAAAGGCTATGGAGTAAAAGGGATTGGAATGAGGTGTGGGCAGCACCATCTGTTCCTGTTTTTAAAATTAAAAAGAGAGATTCCCTGCTGTAGGCACCAAGAAAAGGATGTGAGGGTCTACTTTACAGAGGTAATTCAAACCCCAGCCTTATCCTACAATTTCCCATCATTCCAGCCAGAGTGACTCCCTGGCTGAGTGTGCTGAATTCAGCTTGGTAGTGTCTGTGTCCCACCATAAGACACATACCTCTTCCAGCACAAGGAAGAACCCTCTGCCATGGGAAGAGCTGCAGTGTCTCACACAGTTCTGTCGTGTCCAGCACTGGGCCTTGTGACACTTGGCATGGCCATGCCCTCTGCACCTTCTGGGATAACACTCAAAACGTTTGCTTTGGGGGAGCCATTGACTGATGTTGTTTCCTGCTGCACAGCACACAGCAGCCAGCTAACCACACTGAGCTGTAATTATAAGCAGCATCTGCTGGAGCTTTCTGTCTATCCCTCACTAAGTAAGGGGAGGAGGGAGGACTCGCCTTTTCTCACTGAAGTGACACTGTTAGACATGTCCATCAATACCACTGGTTGCAGCACCAAGTCTTGATCAGGCCAGCCAGGAATGGCTGTGATTTGTTTTTCAGGCATCCCCCTGTTGGGGGGGGTTGAAGTGGCTGTTACAAACCCCTCCATGTAAATTGTCAACAGTTAGCTGCCTGTGTCTCTAACCAGTTTCAAAATAACAGCAAGAGCTGCAGCAGATTTCTTACTATCATTTGCCAACTACTGCTCTGCTGTACTGTTCCCACTGCCCACTTCAAGAGGCTGAAGAGATAAAGAGAATATTCTGCCCCCAAAGACAGCAGTGATAACACTAATTATTGCACCCGAACTGTTGAAAAATGAAGGTTTTCATAGAGACATGCTGCATGCCACATAAATTAGTTACTCACTATTCACCAGGCCTGTTAGTTAACAAATACTCAGTGTTTCATTAGTTCCCTTGACAGCTGCTCCAGAGAAAAAATTTCCTTTGAGGCTGACACAATGAAGCTGGCATTTCTGCTCATTCTGTGTATGCTAGGAAAGGGCTTAAACCCCCCCAAATTCCTGTCAGAATAAGTCTGAAATCCCTGGCTTTTTTCTGAAGAGAGTGAAATACTCCACAGAGAGGGTCAGGAATTGTTAACCTCTACCGTTAGCACTCCTTAGGTATCAGCAGTAAGCATGTTCCCCAGAAGTCAGAGCACATTTTACTGTATATCAAAGTATCATTGTAAATTTTATTTAAGCTTCAGCTAATAAAAGAAACAAGCACACAGCTTCCAAGAGGGAGGAGAGGGAGCTTGACTTTCACACATGACACTCTACTACATTTTTAAAAACAAGACAATCTGCTCCCTCTCCTGATATCTAAAGTGCATCAAAAAGCATATAACAGGGGTTAGTTCAAACTACTTGCATAATCTGATATTAACTCTAAGAGTTCCATGATTGAGGTCCAATATTCTGTCTTACAAATGCATCATTTTTCAACACACTTTTAATTTTTTACCTCTAGGACTGGAAGAAATAGATAAATTATTTTCTTTTCACTATACTTTCCCCTTCAATAGCCTTCCTTTATTTTCTTTATGGTTTCTTGATAAGTAAAAGAAACTTTAACCTTATTAGGACCTTAAAAGCTTTGCATTTTTACAACAATGCTTCCCTTTATCTGAAACAATATTCTATCTTCAGTCAAATGTTATTACTAGAGGCATAGCAATGATGCATATCTTTCTGAGACGAACTATTGATGAGAAACTGCCTTCATATATACCTTTAACCTGCTGGTATTCAGATCAGCAGCCCTGGAATGTATTGGTAACCAAAAGTAACCAAAGAAGTAACCAAAATCATGAAGATAGGCTTAGAAAATAAGTATGCTAGGTGACCTCCTTCATGTTCCAATCACTTATTTTAAAGGACTGTCTTCTGTATTTGGCCTCTTTCAAGGATAAAGTATGGGAGAGAGAAGTTATGTATTTACTGAGAGTTTAATAAATTATAGTTATGTTGTATACTATTACTTAAAGGTCTGATATAAGTGTTTCTGGAGTCAGTATGAGACTTTCAGTGACTTGATGACAACTGCCTTGATGGTAGCCCAAATTCTTAGCCTTTAATAACGACTGATGTCACTACCAGAGCTGAAGCTGTATGTCTTCTCTTTTACTATATGAGACAATAAATGTTTCAACCAGTTGATTTTCTCTATATCAATCTACAAGTAAATGACCCAGCTTATAAATTTATGTTCTCTCAGTAGAATGAGGGTAGCTCCCTATGCTCACTTACATGGCTGTCATGAGTTCAATCTGACTTAGCTAAATTTTTCTAAAGCCTGAATTAAAACTTAAGCTATTAGATAAGTTATTAGATAAAATCACAATTACCCTTTTGCATGAAAGCGATCAAAGGGAAAAGAGAAGGTTGGAGAAAGGATAAGCAGAATGTTCACTGAAGATGACCTGGGTGTATATTTGAAGGCTCACCAAGAAAAAGTTAAATTCATGCAGGCTTTATGTAGAGTTAAATTTTTAAATGTTAGACAACTGTTTCTGGAGATTCAGATGACATACCCCCTCACTAAAATTAATGATTAATAAAAATATGGGGAAAATTGACAATCCTATAGAGAGAAAGTTCTCTCTTCTAATGCTGGAGACTATGCCCACACAGCAAAATGGAGCTGGGATTCCAAAACCATACAGCAATCTTACGTTAACTTTACTCTCACTATTAAAACATAACAAAAGCAAGCACTTAAGGATGGGTTCCTTGAATTCTTGTACCAAAAGCTTAGATTTATGCCTCCAGTGTTAGTACTACATGCATTAGGTAAAGTACAGCAATTCTTCATAGCCACAACCCCCGAGCCTCTGCAAAATGGAAACTGAACAGCACCAAGTTTGTGTAGTTTTCTGATGATGGCAGCAGACACAGCGAAAAGGTGCAAGGAAGATGCTGAGAGTTAGTTCTTAGAAGATTTTCTCCTTATGTTCATTCTGTAAGTTCCAGTTACACAGCCCGGGCAGTAGCACTCGGCAATGTTACTGTCCAGCTGGTGGTGTTCTCACTGGTGATGTGCTTCTGGCTTGGTTTTAGGTTATGATCTGACAGTTTTAGATGGCTAAAACTGAATTAAGAGACACAGTCAAAGGGTATAAGGTAATCATAAAAATAAGGCAATTCAGCACTAACATACAGGTATATATAAAGTTTTAGTAAGAATACAAACCCCAATAGAAGTACCACTACTAATAATCCAAAACAGGAAACAAAGGGATGATCAAAATAGGCAAACTATAGAGAGATGGGGACTGATGGACAGAGGTATAAGGAAGGTATAAAAAAGTCACAAACAAAGCTTAGTGTTTAAGTGGGTGTCACTGAAATTCAGAAAACAAACTTCAGCAAGCAGAATTCTTCATCTCCCTTCATGGTAAATGCTTTGGAGTTCACATGTTGGCTGATAGTTACATCACAAACTATGTGATGAAGTGATTACAAAGTGGAGGAACTTGCTGGGTACACTGATTAAAATGGAGGTCATCTGCATGGATTGGAAACAAGAGGAACTCCAAAGGAAAGCAATAGGAAAGATTGGAGATGTGGAAGTCTACTGCCAAGGAACAATTGAAGGACTGGTATTATTTTATAAGAAGGTTGGTAGGGTGGCCTTGTAATTGTGTGAAAATATGAAAATGAGAATAAAGGCACAGAAGAAGGATAGCACACTATTTTCCATGTGTACCGGTTTAGGACAAGCAATACTGGGCTTACATTTCTAGCAAGTGGGTTTTAGAGAAATGAGGACAGTGGGGATAGGGAGGTTGTGGTGTATCCCTCAGGAGACTTCTAAAGAAGTCTAAACCTCATAGAAATACTTCCTCCTGGGAAGTACTGACATAGTCAAGGGTTGCCCGTGGAACAGGAACCTCAAGCTTTGCACCCTATACCTGTCACATAATTCAGATAAACAAACTGGATGTAATCCAAAAATCAGGAGACTCCTGCTGTTAATATGTCCTTGAACAACTGCAATCCTTCCATACAAACTTCCAGAGAAGATGTTACATACAGTAAAATCCTCTCTCAACCATGTTGAGAGAGCACTGGGTTAGTAGTTAGAGGAAACATTTTTGGTTCTGCAACACAACTGCTGTATGCTCACGAAGAGGTCAGTTTGTCTGTCGGTGTCGGTGTAATGAGGAATGTGCCATTTACCTTATTCATGCAAAAGGTGGGAAAGGGTTATCAAACTTACACTCCTAAGTAGTCTGAGATCAATAGAGAGGTGGCAAAACACACACACAAGGTGTCATTGTTCCGCACATAAAAGCACCTGGCCATTGTTGGAAGACTAATTTTGGACTAATATGGACACAGTTAAGAGAATGGTTTGTACGTAAGAAATCCGAACTGTAGAACTTGCAATATTAACACAACGCTGTATGTTGGTTTCCTGCGTTTAGAACTTTATTTTCATGAATATGCAAATTTCATTAACAGCTATTCAGACCTTAGTGTTTTGGGGGGTGGGGAGGGGAGAGAAGGGAGGAAGAGAGGAGCATCACATGTGAGGCTTCCAGCTGCCCTGCAGTGTACGCAGAGATGAGATGAGGTCACTGATTATTTACACAAGAAGAAAAGATAGAGGAAATACTGGATCAGCAGGTGATTAAAGGACATAAAGAAAATCAGGATAACAGCACTAGAACCATTGTATGTGTCAATAGCAAACTGCGCCTGCAGAGAAAAAGCCAAAACATTTATCCTGAATCAAACCCAACCAGAGAGAGGTTTGCATTAAGCAATAAAATCTGTTCTTTTCAGAGGGGATTTTAAAACAATAACTTCACATGCAAATGAAGAAAGAGTCTCCTTCCTTGCCTGGTCAAGCTATTACTGTAAAGCTGCTCTCCTCAATTCAGGATGAAAATTCCTTTCATCTTTGCCCAGATTTCATCTGCAGTATATTTAACAGAATCAGACATTAAAAGTGACTCACTAACAATTAGACTTCTGCTTCTGAACAGAGAACTCTTTGAATGTGCATGCAGCAAGGAATGTTACAATGATGGTCTTTCTTGTGAGAAGGAATTTTTAAAAATATATGTTTTTCTAAAGGAAAATTCAAGAAAATCACTCAGATGGTAGAAAAAGATGTTTAAACGTCAACTGTACAGAGGGAAGATAACGTTCTCTACAGAATGTCAAAAGAAGCATCATTGAAAAATTAGATGGGAACAGTGAATTGCATGCAACATAATTATATTAACAATGTTACAAAAGTCCAGAAGCTTAACAGCTGTTTCATATCTAAGCGGTGGCAAACAGAGACTCAGCAATCTCTGCCTGGGCCAGACAAATGCCAGACTAAATTCAAGGCTGCTGCTTCAGATATTTATATGGTAAATACATTAAAAAAAAAATTTCAGATCCACTTGGCCACTCCTCCCTACATGGTTAAATATACAGTAAGAAAGAAATGCTTGTGCCCTTTCTCTCATTCTCCACCTCTCATGAACAAATCCATCTCTGCTGGCACCCAGAGAACTATGCTGATGCCCACCACAGCTAGCAGCTAGCCTGGGATTTAAAGCAGCAGGGAGTGAAGAGCCAGCCTGTACCATCCTGATTAGGACAGCATTTTTCCCCCCAAGCCAGTGCTGCTACAAGGATTACCTACATGGTTACCCAGCCATATTGGGAGAAACCATGGCACAGCAGTTCTTCTGAATATTACTGAACGTACTCAAAAGTTTACCATGCTGACAGTAAAGATTTGCTCAAACAAACTTTCCAAATCTTCTACAGGAAAAGCACCTTCCTCCAGCCTTCTGTTTAACTCAGTCAAGCGAATTGCATGTTAAAGTAGTTCAGTTCCTCAGCTTCCTAAGGAAAAATACTTACTCTAGAGCTACCAGGCTCTCCAATACCTGCCAATATGGGTGAATAAGAGCTAGAAATGTGTGAGCGGAGGAGGAGACCACAACTTCCTGTCTCGGGTTCAGGTGCCACTGAGACCGAGCTTGCAAGGCAGTATGCTGCCAGACTCAGAGCTTGGAATGGAAGATTCTCCAGTTCTCCCAAGGGAACTTGGTCCCCTAATTAACCTGCCTTACCCATGCTCAGGAATCTGGGTGATTACAGAAACCCAGAAATGATCACACAGAGCTCCCATACAGAGTTACTACAACTGCTCATGGAAGAATTTTTTTTGGTTACTGAAGTTACTGATTTGATCCTATGAATTTTTTTTAATCCCAGGGAAAAATATAAGGTCCATGACTAATAAAATAGGATTCAGACTTAGGATATTCTCTTTCCTTTGTGAATTTTATCTACACCCATAGTCCAACCAAACATCTACTTACATTTACAACTGTATTGGAAAAGCCTCTTTTTCTTTACTGATTTATATACATAAAATCCCCTGTTCTGCTTCTTTACTCCTCTTGTTGTCCCACTTCCTATCAGTCTAATCTGTACCTTGTTCCTTGACCTGAAAGCTCTTTGGAAAGAAAATAGTTTGTTTTTCACAAATATATTTGGATGGCTAATAAAGAGTTTTATTCCTTTTTCTGTAGCTGTTGGCAAATACAGTGCCCAACTAAAAATTATGCTGTTTTTAGATCTACCTGTGACTGATTTTTATGATTTGCAAAAGCAAGTTTAATCTTGATGAAATGGAGTGTGTTCGAGTATAGATAAGATGGAATCAACTATGACTGGCTAACTGATTAGGTGAAAAAAAAAATAAGGAGGGGAAAGGCTGGCTCACTTTGAATCCTTTTCTTTTTATTAAGAATACTTTCAATACCATACAAACACCTAACTTTTCAGAGAAAATAGAAATCAGAAAAGAAAAGACAAGCCCGTACTCAACATAAAACTCAGCCCAGACTTCTAGTAAACATGACAGGTAGTTAGAAGAAGCTTACATCTCAATTTTATGTGCAGAACAATTGTTCTTTAACAAAGTTTCCAACACCTTATCCACAAAAACTGGAAACTCCTCTATCCCTTTGTGACAACAGCCTTGAGCTTATCTATAATTTACATAAATCACTCATATTACTTTTTCCCAGGCATCATTCATTCCTTATCATACATTACTTTCCCTCCCATGCCCTGGGACAGGATGACAACCATTTGGAGGTCTATGAAATAACTGTTCCTGCCCTTGTATCTCAGCTTTCTCCTATTGCTTTGGAAAAGCTGCTCTCTCTTGAGCATGGCCCATGGAAACCATCACCTACCCAAACAGAAATCAGAGGTTGCCAGTGCCCACTACAGGTTTTGGTTAAGTCCAAAATACATTGCTAACCCATAGCAAGACGGAATGCTCCTTACTGCCAGGCAGCACAACAATGAACCTCAGTCTGAAGCTTCCTCACTCAGTAACCCCTACATGCTACAGAATGATGTAATGTGATTTCATACATCAAGCAATGGCATAACTGAGATTAAAATATACAGTTTCCAGCTGGCTCTTGCATATGAGAAGAAACAATCACCCTGGATTGATGATTGGTTTTAGGGCAACCATCCCCACTCAAGTCTCTGAGGAATATTATGGGATAGTTTCTACATTCCACTCATAAGACTGATGCAACGCTACGAGTAGAAAGAAGTGTGGCTTTTGCAAAGTTAGAAGAGACTCGTTCTATGCAGAAAAAGCATTTAAAATGCACTTCAGCAACAAGCACACATACTCAAACAGGTCAGGGGCTTTCCTGTATAAGAAAAAATATGCCTACCACAAAGTTTTCATATTAATAAATATATATTTAAAAAAGAAAAAGTCTGCTCCAGCTTAGACAAATATCTGTGGTGTTTCCAGACAGAATGGTTGTCTTATATATTCACATTGCTCCAGATAGATTTTTGTGTCATTATTTATAAACATTTCTGAACAAATTTGCAAAGTGGTGAATAGGAGTAAATGATTAGTATATCACCCAAAGCATCTTCATGACAAAAAGAAAATGCCAGTCTTTTCACTACTACTGTTTCTCTCAAAGTTTGCCTAGACACTGCAGGAAAGTAATGTCTTCTGACTTCTTCATGCCTCGAAGGAAATCTGTTGTGCTACAGACAAGAGGTGTTTTTTTGTGATGAGCGTTTTCAGTGTCAAATCACAAATACAGGCAGACAGTTGATGTGCAGTATTTTGAAAGCACATTTTCCCCATCTCTTAAAATATGCATTAATTAGTGATTATTAGTATAATTAATTAGATCATTAGAGTACATTACAGACTGTTACCATTTTAGATGATGGTTTGTAGCAACATTACATTTTTTCTGGTTTACTCTTTTTAATTACTCCTGTTGCTGTTTCACAACTGGATCGAGCCCTTAGACATTGCACTGAGTGAAGGGAAATGCATAAACTGTGTCACTCCATGAGCAGCCCTCAGAGGAACCACCACTCAGAAAATGCTCGTGTTGTCCCTGTAAAAGACTGTTAGTAGCAGAGAAGTTGCCTGGGGCACCAGAAAAAAAAGCAGTTTCCTTGGCTCCAAATATCCTTCCAGTCTCATTGGTTTGGATTGGGGTAGACATGTACAAGGGGAAAGGGTGCCGTTTATTCCTCTTTTAAGTCTCTCTGGATACTTGCTTGTGAGCGTCTCTGTTTCCCGACCAACTGAGCAGGATTTATTCATATGTTGTTCATGGCTGTGCAGATTCATGGAAGAAAGTTGACTCCTCCATTTAACCTGCATGGCTGAGCTAGGCACAAGACACATCACCCCTAAATTAACTAGTTATTACTATTACGAAGAACTTACAATGTGCCCTTTTCCAGAGGGAATACTGGCAGTGCGAACTGTATCATGAGTCATATTTGTAGAGTGCCTGGTATAATAGTACAACAGTGAGTCGCATCTTCTGGGAGCTCTCCTGGTAAGTAACAGAACAATAGCATCAGACACGGGAGTGCGGCTTACAGCACAGACTGCATCATGTTCTAGTGCCTGCTGTTTGGGCTACATTAATATAAGATTTCTTCACACAGTTTACAGGTCACATCTAAGATGAGATTCCCATTTCACAACTAAAACAAATTTCTAGATGCTTTCCGGAATCTAAAACGATTAGACACATAATTCTGAAATATCCACAGGTCCAGAAAAGAAAAGTAAAGGCATCCCAAAATTTGACTTGCTTCTATCCCACAGCACCAGTAAAGGTGAATAGCACAAAAAACAATGTGTAACTTTACTGTTCTAGATTTCCATACATTTCTCTACATGGTCGAAAACTCATCATCAGCCTGACTTTTTTTCTTTTTTTTTTANAAAACAATGTGTAACTTTACTGTTCTAGATTTCCATACATTTCTCTACATGGTCGAAAACTCATCATCAGCCTGACTTTTTTTCTTTTTGTATGTGCATTTAATAATGTAAATTGGGCAGACAGGTGACCTTGAGCCAAGTTCCTCTGAGGAAAGCTGTAGCAGTGGTATATATGAAGAAAAATCGTTCTCGGTCTATGAGAAGTACCAATAACTTATGAGAAAATGAGGCATTTGAAGCCACTATGAATGGGACCAGTGACTGGTCCAGTAGGATGCAGGTAATCCAGTTGCTTACTACCAATAACAAGAATTCACAGAAACATCAAAAAACTTATTATCACTAAAAGCAAATGACCCGTGGAAGCAGAAAGATTAATCAGTAAGACTGATTCCAACATAGAAGTCACTGGTTTTTATGTGGGCTCTCTGTCATCTTTCTGCCCATTTGAGTTCCTGAAAAATTAAAATTCTGACCACAAAAAATATGTCTCATACCTGAAGTGTGCAGAAGTGTCCCAGAGCTCTCCTGAATATAGGTGCCCTTTCAAAGTCCCTGAAGAGAAAAAAAAAAAAAAAAGAGAGAGGGAAAAAAAAATCTAAAATCTACCTGGAGTGTGATTCTGTGAAAACCCTGAGCACCCCTCACAGCCTCTGATGGGAGGGGGTTAAAGAGGTGTCTTTTTATATGACTTCTTCAACAGTCCTTTCTTCAACAGGCAAGGATGGTCAGCAACATCATTAGGAAGTCCTAAGACAGCAGAGCAACATCCCAAGCCATTTAAAGTATTTTCCAAACCCTACCACAAAATCAGCAGGGGACCAACTTCAATCCAAAATAATTCATTGTGTTGTAGATATGTCACCAGCCATTTAGATAGCATTTTCAGAACAGTACATTTACTTGGTTTATCTTCTCTGCTAGTGCTTTGGGGTCAGATAAGAGTCCAAGGTCTAGACCAAATGTAATAAGTGGGCTAACAGCAGCCAAGGACTGTTCCAGGGCACTATGTGAGATTTCCTGGTTTTTATCCAAGAACACCTTAGTCAATGCAGTTAGAGAAACTCAGTATTTTCCGTCCAGGAGAACCCAGTTCTCCCTGACAGATCTTACTAGTGTTCACAGTATTGATGATACATCACATACTTGTACCATGTCATCCCAACGGTGGTCACTTAGATCACTATTAGATCTCACAGAAATTTATTTCTCTCTGAATGGGGCATTGACATTTCCTTGTTAAAGACTCTCACCCTTAGGGGAGTTTCTATCATCAGAGCTATTAACAGTGATCTAGATCTAAATACTGTGCTGTTTTATCTGCATCCAGGTGGCATAAAAATGGAAATTTCTACAAGGTTCAGCCTTGACCTTTGGATGAAAACCATTCTTTCCCTAGTTACTGCCTGAGGTACTCCGAGGTGTTTCTCTTCAAGCATAAAAGCAAAATGGTGACTTATGATTAACATGAGAGAAAAATAGCTTGCACATGACTTTGTGACAGGGTAAGTCTATTTCTATGCTATTATTCTAATAAATCACGATATTACTACCTACTCAGCCTTTCATGGGTAACACAAAGCTGGGCGTTACTCCTGCACTCCTGTTTCATTCTCCTCTCCCTAACCTTTTAGTTTTTTATATTTATATATACATATAGGTGCTTAATGCATATTTCATATGACACATTCTATACATTCTACAATTCTAAAATTCATATGCTATAGTAAATATAATCCCTTTGTGATTAAAATATCTTATCCTTGATTTAGAGGTAAAGCTTCTTTTGCATATTTAGAACAATTTGCTAGGGAGGTAAAACTCATCCTTCTTTGAAATGACAGCACAAAGCGTACACGTCACTTCATTCCTACTTCAATACTCTTTTTTGAGGGCTAACTAGAAGCACAGGTATTACAGCAGTTTTCTGCACAGAGTAAAACTGGCAAGGACCTCTTATGAATGCAGGTATGCCTTTCTTGTAACCCCCAGTCTTGCTGTCTCAGGCTGTGCTTTAATTTCCCTGGTGGGCTGAGTTGCAAGTGAATTTGGCTTGAAGAAGTGACTAAGAGAATATAAATATGAATAAGGTTGTATTCTTTTGGTAAGTGGAGCCATCTGTTGCCACATCTAGAAAAATACTTTTTGTGTGGAAGTCTGTTGATGTTACAAAACAGTCTCATCCATTTCTTTGGTGACATGTAATGTTATATATTTAATATATCCATTGTCCAGACTGAATTTGGAGAGGGGATAGGATTTTTTTTTTCTGAAGGAAGAGAGGCATACTCACATATTGCTGCACATCATGAGTTTGTTCCAGCTCCCACTGAAATTTCTATGAGTTTTTTCATAGGTTCCAGCAGTGGTACTTCAGTCCAAATTAGAGTACAAAATATTATTCCATTACAAGGAAAACTTTTATCAAATGTATTCAGTAAGAGTCTGCCTTGCAAGACGAAAACGAGGCCAGTCTTATGTTGATGTTGCCACTGTTGCAGCTATACCAAAGTTTGCATACGTCATTAGACTCATCTGCATGCACCCTCCAAGACTTGTTATGCACCACTGTACAATAGGAGTCAATAAGAGTCTGAAGCTTTTGCTCAAGATGAATCTTCTAAAAATTTCAATGCATTTTTTTCAATGCATTTTTCAATGCACTTGCTTTTTGCAATTTATCCTTAGCAAAATAAAAAAGAATATGCCAAAAAAAAATTCCCACAGCCTGTTCTTAATAGTTAAATATTTAATTTTGCCTTGTTGGATAAAATGTGCATGCTGTATTATTTTGTTGGAAGTCACAGACCTGGAGATACAGCTCATCTAACTAAAGAAAAGTAACATATTTTTATTACTGCAGATATCTCACACAAGTAACTGTACATGAAGTCTTATTAACAAGGATTGTGTGATTAAATCAATTCCTGTTTTTTTTTTTCTTTTGCAGCCATTACAAGTCTCCATTTACTAAAGGAAATTCAAATATACAAAAATGTGGCCAGTTATATTTGAACCAATTCCGTAGTTCATGCTTCATGTTTTCTATCCATTTCATTCATTTAGGTTCAAACCAACTAGAACTCAGTTAATTTTCCCAGTAGTGAATTTCCTAAACATCATCATCTGTTTCATTTCATCAGGACCACATAACTGTGATTATCTAGTGTTAAAAACAAATTTTTGATTAATCATTGGATATAAGAGAAACAAATTCAAACGTAGGTTGTTTTCTGACAACCTTTCATTTTATTGAAGAGAAGCATGTGAAGTCAATTAAATGTATTTAGGCCATTTATCTAGTTAATGTGATTTTCAAAGATCATTTGGTGTATGTGATCATGTATAGTCAATATAGCCTGCAAGAGCCAGCTGAAGCTCTATACAACACAATCTAGGAGGTCACAGGGATATACAAGAGTTCATTTGATTTGGTTTAGATCTTAATGATGTACATCAGTACATCGGCACAGTTATCTTGAAGTCAACTTCACCAGAAAATGTTGTTTTCAGAGCAGAGAAAATAACATCAATGCCTTCTGTTAGATTCAGCAGTTGCTGTGTTTAAGTAAAACTTGGTTTAATCAGAAAGCTGGATAAGAAATTGAAACAAGCCACATCCTTACTAGGAATGATGTGTAATATTTAGTACACAACTTTTCAAAACCAAATGCAACAGAGAGAATGAAAGAATTTCTTGTCTCTTCTTTTAGAAATAGGGGAAGATGGCATTAAGAGAGCTTATGCCAACTCTTCAAATCCTGTATAAGGAGTTAATAAAAAATCTGGAAATTTATTATCAAACTTAAGACTATGTTATCTACTAAGTGATTCTTGGAAGAGCTAGTCAATTCTTCCCAGAAGGGCTACAGTTTTAAAATTGGTTATTTAGCTGACCTATTTAAACACATAAGCCTTGTTCCTTTCCTCTTCTTTATTTTCATGGCACCATTTTAGATCCTCACCCTCCCTCAGTGGTCAAAAAAAGTGCCTCTTGTGAAGCCAAATTTTTGGTAGAACAGAAATCTGTCAGAAATTAAGCACTCACCAAGTTACAAATTCAGACAACACATTCTTCCGGACCATATTAAATAAAGGCATTTGCCAAAAAGGTGGAGTAGACTAATTAATGTAGTGTCAAGCTCATTAATGTTGGACTAGTGCTGGAGATGGATATTGTCATGATCAACCTCGTATTAGCAGCATCCATTATTCAATAAATTATTAAATTAATGGACAGATGGTAGCAATGGGCATATGTCCTCATTTAATTAATTGATGAGAAGGAACTCAACTTATGATCATCGTATGTCTATAGATTTAATAATTTATAGAATAATAATTTATCGATTCCCCACTATTTCTACAGGAGATAGAATTCTATTTCAATAACCATCCATTCTTGTCGGAAGCTGTTATTACCAGGCACTCTGGTGGCTGTACATGAACTAATTGTGAGATGGACTCATCTTTCTGCAACTCCATTCTAAATGCTGGGACTGGAAAGCATCGGGAAAAAAAAAAAAGCAGAGAACCCTACAAAAAAACCCACAACCAAAAGCCAACCTGCAAAAAAAAACCCCTCAGTACTGAAATAGCCTTACAGCAGAACAGTCACAAAACTGACCTCTAAAGAAATGAATGGATGAAGGGAGTAAACGGTGTTATGTTTCATTAGTTTGAACAGAACTCATTTGGCTCTTGTTGATTAATTGAGCTTTTCTAATTGAATAAAGTGCAGATTTTTTAAAAAATATATTTTTAATAGGCATTATCAAAAGTGGAATAGAAGCTCTTTTCTAATTAAAAACATTCTTTTTATACTTGATCCTGTGGCTTACATTGCAATATATTTTGATGTGGCATCAAATACTCAAGTTGTGAAATACTCAGTGCAATTATTCATATATAACAGCAATTTTCCTACTTCTGAATTTTATTATTCAAGTTATGATAGGCTGTCTGAAGACAAATGACATTTCTTCTGTCTTTAACTTTACAGAGCAGTCTGAAAACCTAGGTAAAATTTACAGTGTTTTTGATTTAATTATACGTTTCGCCTGAACTATTTTGGGCTGTATAAAGTGATAAGATTTTGCTGGCTGCCAGTTTCAGGCCACATGTGTGAATCTGTAGGGACAAGATAGGCTGGAGAAGTGAATGAAAAAGTTGGTTTTCTGTTCATAGACACAGTACTTCCAGAAATAATATTCACAGCAGGTCTCTGAAGTCAAGTTTCCTCAGAAAAAGGATCCAAACTAAGACTGAAACTTTCAAAAAAGAAAAAAATTGTTCCTCCAAAAAAGGAGGAAGCTGTTATTACCAGGCACTCTGGTGGCTGTACATGAACTAATTGTGAGATGGACTCCTCCAAAAAAGGAGGAAGGATGGATTAGTGCCATGTAATATTTGGGGAACAGGTATAGGACTTGTTAGGAATAGAAGCATGGCACGGCTGATGGGTGCTGCACAAGACATGCTAGTTTAGACTGACTCTTGCTATTATTCACCTTGAGGTGGTTAATGAAAACTTTGATGGATTTTATAATGTCCTGGTCTAAGTAATTTGGAGTGTGTTCTATTAACAAGCAGGTGTTAAGCAATGTTAAGGCCAGTCAGAAAGCAGCCAATGATGGTAGAAACAGCCTTACTAT
Organism: Oxyruncus cristatus; assembly: GCA_013399855.1. NCBI lineage: Eukaryota > Metazoa > Chordata > Aves > Passeriformes > Cotingidae > Oxyruncus > Oxyruncus cristatus. The sequence continues at coordinate 239,139 of VXAY01007069.1, forward strand.
ATTTCTCTTACTGCAACTCATTTCTGAACAACAAATTCTGCTCAGCTGAAGTAACTGCAGAAAAATCCAAAAACAGAGCAGTCAAAAGCTCAACAGTAGAACTGAAACTCTCCAGAAGCATGGAAAGCAAGTGAAAAAGATTTAAACGCTGCTTCTCTCTTTGTCTGCAAGCAGTGAGTGAAAACAGAAAAGGAGTGGTGTTTTTTGACAATAGTTACCTCAGAAGCTTTTGATGATTTTAATAGTTTTCAGTTAACTTGGCAGAAGAAGCTGTATTGAAACTCTATTGCAGAAGTTTGAACCGCATTCCCTGTAAGAGGAAAGGTGAGAGAGACATGCTTTTAAATGAAAAATACAGAAAGTAAAGAACCCTATCTTGCAGTTTTGTGGGTTTTAACAGAGTTCTTTGTAAAAAGTGCAGCCACTGTTGGGATGGATCGCGATAAAAACCCTGTACTGGAAGACCCAGAGTCATGTTTTGACACAACCAAGTGAAATTAGATTTGCAGTAATAGTAATTTAGAGAGAACTGAAGTTTCTGTAAGTCTATGAATGGTGATCAGTGGCAAAAAAAAACCCAAAATCCAAGGCAATATTACACATTTAGGAAAGAAAAAGCAAACATAAACCCCCCTGCTATAAAACTGCAACAAATAATACAGCTTCAAAGAAGAAAAGAAAATGATTCAGCAGAAGATGAATAACCAATAAGGTCGCTGTTAATTTCAAATCAAGAAAGGCTTCCAATTCAGGTAGCAAATGAAAAAGCGTTTGTAAAAGCTACAGGTAAGAAGGAATAAGCATATAGAAGAGACACCAAAACAGGCTCCCTAGGGAAGTGGGCAGAGCACCAAGCCTATCAGAGTTCAAGAAGCATTTGGACAATGTTCTCAGGCATATTTTGTAACTCTTGGGGATGGTCCTGCGCAGGGTAAGGAGTTGGACTCGATGATCCTTGTGGGTCCCTTCCAACTTGGCACATTGTGTGACTCTGTGATTCGACTCTATGAATCAGTAGGTGAACAAAGAAGGAGGACATCAAAGTACCTTCCTACTCCCCTAGACAAAACCATAACCAAATATATCCAATATTTGGCCAAATAATATCATGTCTTCCATCTCAGCAGAGAAGTTAAGTATTGCCAGGAATGTGTCCAAAACACAAGAAAATTTTAAGGTCCTATTTTCCATAACTTGGTAGCCCTCTGCAGAGCAGAGTTCAGAGATGGGAATGTCCAGCTTTCCAGGTCACTAGGACAATTCATTTATATTGAAAGTCACAAATAAGGGGCAAAGAAATATAATCAAAATTTTGATCACAGTGACTTTACAGTTCCCCCCTTTGACTTTATCAACAGTGTTAGTGCTTCTTACGTTCTAGGTTTGATTATTTTGAGAGGCAGCTAACTTTTATTGAAATGTATACTGAAGAAAACATCCTGACTTTAGGTGGATATGGAATTAATTTGCAAGGTTCTTGCGTTAAGCAAAAGATCACTAACACTGGTAGCACCAGGAAAAAAAAGAGAAACCAAACAACAAAAGAAACTGAAGGAAAAAAATGAACAAAAGAAGGTGTAGATTTGCTGCTAGTGTTGATTGATTAAAAAAACCAAAACCCACCCACCCCAATTGCTCCCAATTCCTCCATCCTCATAGAAAAAATCCCCCTCAAAAACTAAGCAATAGACAAAAAGAAAAAAAATGCTCAACCAGCTACCTAAACAAAAGTTCAAGAGTTTCCCTAGAGTAATATTGTTCCCCTCTGCAAAGAGGTAGGTGCTACAGATAAAATAATAATTGTGCATCTGAAATGCACTTTCACTATTACGGCTACAACTGACATCCACAATGTCTGACCACAGCACAGAGTTTAATGGGCATGAATTTACACAGAAGGAAGGTTTAAACATGTCACCACAGCTATCCACTATTGCCCATCTGAAGTATTGACAGAAAACAGTTTCAAATTGCATGAATTTTGCAAAAAGGCCACAGAAGGCAAACTCTACCATATATTTAGGTCACACAATTGCAGAGCAACAACAAAGTGCAGTTTGGCCTCTGCTGACACTCTCTTCCCCAAAACAGCTTCTGTTAGATGTTCACATCACAGTCCCTAAAGACGTGAAGCAGAAAATACCTAGGAAAAAAATCCCAGTTGGATTTTGGGTCCCAAAAATGGCCACAGGACTCTCAGCAGCTCTATAAAAAGCAATGGTCAGGAACACAATGGAAAGTAAAAGAGAAAGCCCACGGGAGCTGTGAGAATTTCATACCAGCCCTACAGTTAACAATAAGTAATTTTTTCCAAATTCCAATGACAGACCAAAAGATGACAGAAAGTTGACTTTCAAACCAGGCTGGGCCAGCTGAGCCAGGACACAGAATACCCTAAAAGAGTAGTCTTAATGCTTCTTGACAGTACAGTAAGGTAGTATTTTAAGGGACTCACAAGCCTGCTAAAGCACACAGAATCCCACAAAATAATCAAACTGGCATCATGAGTTTGATGAATACAGAGGTTTAAAACACGAGAAATTCTGCATCATGTTGTGTTTGGCTGGGAAAGAACAACTCACATTTTTAGGCATATGCTAGTTAGAAAGACTAATGTGCAGACCCAGGTGACACCACAGTGAATGGTGAGAAATCTGATCTGAACTAAGCTAGATTCTGAGAGGGATACCAACAGAGCTTTGGGCTCCATTTCAGGAAAATAAAGTACTTGAATTTACCCCTGGTGAAGAAACACTTAAAGACATGCTTAATAATAAGTGATTAGTCATATGACTTCAAATCAACTTAAACCAAAAATTACATAATTTCTGTCTTAAGAATAGAAAAGAGTTCTATCAAAAATATTTAAATGTGCACAGAACCATAAAATGTTTGACTAGAAGAGTACCAGCACCTTGATTTTTGTTGTCTCTTGGTGTCTCCCTCCCTTAAAAGCTGTAAAATTGCTAGAGGTGATTATTTCGACTTCTTTCTTTTTTTTTTTTTTTCTGTTGTTGTTTAAGTGTCCATATCACTATTAAACATACACACTAAGAGTTCCAGGAAAAAAGAAACACACTCAGAACAGTTTAAAAGACATTCACATTAGGTTTAAGTGTGTAATACTCTAATCCTTTCCAAATTAAAACCTTCTGACTTAAGGCTGTTAGCTCTAACATGAAATAAACATACACAAGCTGTGAAGTATTCAGCAAGTTTTTTTTAAAGAAAAAAAAGTAATACAAAAAGAAAATTAATTACTTTCCTTGTAAGTGGTGGTGTACATCCTGTATTATTAAGCATGCAATTACTGTGTAATGCGGCACAGCTGTAAAATATTTAAATTGTTTTCTACTAATTTTAGTTTGGCAAAACTGCAGGATTTCTGATAATTCTAGCATTGTTAACATGATGGGGTAATTCTTCAACAGACTTTCGGAAATGACCATCATACAATTATAAGAAAGTTTTCTTTTCATGAAGAGAAGGGTAAAATTTCTGAAAGTGTCTGTACTAGTTAGAAGAACAAATCCTACTTTGAAAGACAGGTCAGCTGATAATAAATGTTAGGTTATACTGATGCTCAAAGGCTTCTTTCATGACCAGTAAATTCACTTAAAATTTTCTTTCAACTGCATGTCCGTGTTTCAGTGGTCAATTCCTCCTGCATGTCTCAAGCAGAAGTTTCTATGGCAGACTCATCAGAAATGCTCACACAAACAAGTCTCAGCTGCTCTTGTGAGCTCATCTATTTGATTTAAGCCAAGAAGCCATTGAATAAAGCAGTGTACATCCTTTGCTGTAAATAGGTGGGACACTGACCTTCAGTAGAGGAGTGTCAACAAGTAGCTGGAGGGCAGTAGTGACTCAAACAGCCACAGCAAGGTTTACCCTAAATTTCTGCATTGCTTTCACCGTGCCCTGACTGCTTTACCAGCAAAAGAATGCCAACAGATGTTCTTAGTGTGGATGCCACTTTAGTGACCAGTCCATATATCAGTGATGTTCTCCCCAGTAGAATGAAATAAGTTGTTCCAATTTTGCCAGTGACAAGTTACTCACATAATTTTATTTTTACTTGACGCTTCTATAACCTGTGTGTGGGCAGAGGAGATGTGATTCTCCTTCCTGATAGCTACTGCTATTCCAGAAGAATGGTGCAGTGAAAATCCTGTTAAACCAGGATGACAGGATATAATCCTTTTTCTGTGGATATAAACAGGAGGAACAAGGAACAAGTTCTTGCTGAATAGCAAAACTTCCTATCAGTGCAAGGGCATACACAGTGGGTACAATAAAAGTATTAACCCAGGTGATTTTGAATACTGGTCTTTACTTTGTACAAAATTGAAAGGCAGAACCTCTCCTCCAGCTGCACTGAATGCACTCTGAGATCCACTTCTCAGACAAAATCTAGCAGAAGACATTGACAGCTTTTCCTAAACAAACTGAAATAAGTAGAGGTGGCAAATAACTGAAAGGTCACTTGCTTTTTCATTTTTTTTTTTTAAATACATCTCAGCATTATAATCCAGGTCCTAGTTTGAAAAAAAAGTTGTGAAACAGAGACAAGGCACAATTCTTATGTTCTGACTACACAAACACACCTAACACCATTAACTTCAGCCAGTACTGATCTTTTCCATGGTTAATGATTTCTTCTATTTCTTTGGTTACAATGACAATACTTACAGTATAGGTCTAAATTCTGCCTGAGACCTAATTTCTTTCCCTAACAAAACATGTGTGGGTAAAGGAAACAGGTCTAATTACCTGAACTCTAGCTGCATTCTGCTCCCAGTGAGAACTTAGCTTAACAGTTTAGACAGGAAAGATTATAAAGGCAATAAACATGGGTATGAACTTCAGAGATGTCTAGTGAACCCCACTCAGAACTAGAAGCACAAAGCTCCACAGATAAGGAAACCACCTGCATGCACCATGATGCCACTGGCCTTCTTGGCTACCAGGGCACACTGCTGGTCCATGTTCAGCTGCACTGACCAGCACCCCTAGGTCCTTTTCTTCCAGGCAGATTTGGATTAGCGTGACCCAAGTGCAGGACCCAGCACTGGCCTTGAACTCACTGAGGGTACACTCAGTCCCCTCATCCAGATCACTGATAACAATACTAAACAGGAATGATCCCAATACTCAGCCCCGGGGAACACCTCTTGTGTTCCTACATGAGCTGTATGGTGTAGAGTGGATGGGCTTCATAGAAGGGCTAAAAAAGGGAGGTAAGACAGGAAAAAAGCCCCTTCAGAAGCCTGGGGAACATTAATACTTTAAAGGGATTCATATATAGTCACTTTGGAAAACACACAGCTGCTCTGGAATAACCTGAAGAGGGAGGAGAAAGACATTTGACAGGGAGCACCAGAACATGGCAGGAACATAACAGAGGTGATGAGAACTGTGAAAAGGATCTAATAGACTTGTGAAGTACAGAGCAACTTAGAGATAAAAGTCTCTAAGTAGAATATGAAACTTTTTTAGTTTCTCTACATTTATAATTCAAAATGAAAGAGCAGGTTTTGGACAAATACCCATTCTTCCTCCTACAAACCAACTGCATCCTGATTTGCTACCTACTAAATTTTTGCTACAATATTTGCTACAATATGCGTGTATTGTAAATCCTGGGTGACCAAGACACACGAACAGATGCAACATACCATGACCTGCTTTTACCAAAACATGGAAAAGGCACTTTTTGTATAGAAAATCATGATTAAGGAAAATGACTCACCTGAGGGAAGCCACCCACAGAACAGTTTAAGACAGACATTTGATGACTGCTGAAATCTTTCCACAAATAACTATGAAGGATTAGCTACAAAATTGTCATTCTGTTTGCAGGTAAACATTTTAGGTTTTGGAGACACTGGGGCTTGCACAATGTATTATTATCCCAGCAATGTAACTATTACATTTAAATAACATATTGCTACCTCTGGGAAATATGACTTGGATTCAACATAGTTTATAGCTGTATGTTCAGTCTGGCAACAGGTAAGCAATTGAGCCTTTGTTAGGGTACCAGGGTACAATAACCGCATATTCATTTGGATGGATATGGATATCCATTTCTTAATGGATATTCTCACAGACTATTTATAAAATCCTATTTTATTTATATATATGTATATGTATATATATGTATATAAACATATACATATTCAAATACACATCAATCTAACTGAATTATTGAGAAAAAAACCTATGAAGAAATAACTCTGAAATCCTTGAAGAAAGCCAGTGGTTCCTCAGTCTTCATATCTTCACTTTCCATTCTCCAGGCATCTGAAACACAACTCCAGTTACCTGCAGTCTCAGACAAGAAGGTGACCAGCAGATGGGCAGATTTTCAAATCATGATTTATCCAACCATTCCACCTCACTTTTTCCTCTTCAATATCCATCTTGCCCATTCTCCGTGCTCTGTGACTTTGAAGAGACCTTGAAGATACAAAACTACCAAGGTTTAAGAATCACCCCTTCTCTACTCTACTTGTGGAGATGTGGTGCTTGATAAACTACACCAGCTAGTGCAAAACTTTGTGTTCATATCAACAATGTTGGTGACTGTTCCTTGAACCATGTCTTCTGCTACATTCTCAGAATGGCAACACATGATTTGCGGAGGTGAAAACCTTTCACATTATCAATGCAAGATGTAATAATAAACTAAAAAGAGGAAGAGAGACTGAAGATTGGATATTTCTAGATCTGAGATTCCCTTGGACTACAATCTCCAAAATAAGGGGAGAGGTATGAAGTTGAGACAGGATTTTTTTGTCCCTCTTGTCAATGGTCCACTGTTCAAATAATTTAAAAATTGTTGCTGGTAGATTGCAGTGAGCATTCAGGTATGACACTTCTTTAGAAATATACTTCACAAGAAATATACTTGCAGTGGAAAAAGACATAAAAACACAGAGTTCCAGGAAGGGTTTACTGGGGAAGTAGTATTTGTCCTTCTCCTCAGTAGTTGGAACATGATGGAGAAAGGATCCTGAGGTGGTCAGACAGCTGGCCTTACAAAACACAGACTTTGGCAGAATTACAAGGAAAATTACATCTGATAATTTTATCTTTTGCTGCTTCTAATGCTTATCAGAATACACAAAGAGCCAAACCCAAACACATGACCAGTGAGAAAGTCAGAGAATACATCGGCTCTGAGCAGACAACTACAGTTTTTATGGTGCAGCAGTGACAATTGCCCACTCTTAGACAAGCTGCTGGATGCTCGGGGAAAGCTAGTCTTAAAGAGAGACAAATCACTGCAAAGAAGAAATGTTAATAAGCACATCCTAGCCTTTGTATAGAATACACACAACAAAATCAACCCTAAGTGTTCCAGTGCCTGTTCAATAAAGATGTCTTATTATTTTGAAATAATTTTTTCCATATCCACATATTGCTTCCAAGCTAAGTCTTATTCAGAATACACCACCTGCTTCTTTATACACTCCTGTACTTATAATTGGGCATGCTTTCAAGTTCCTAGTTTTTTTCTTGAAGTAGAGGTTAATCTTCCTTAGAGTCTTGGCTTTTATTCTTGGAAGCTTGCCTTTTATTCCTCTTTAATTTTGCTCAAGGAAGTTCTTCCACATTTCATAAAAGTGTTACATGAAATTGCTTTGGAAATCAAGTGGTGATGCTCAGAGCATGTTACATTTGAACTACAGAAAAATCTCCAGGAATACTTTCTATTAACATTCTCTGTTTTTAAAAACAGCTCATTTATTTTTGGTTTTTATGCCAGTAGTTTTCAAAATGTTGCTGTCCTGATTTTGTCTGGGATACTGTTAATTTTCTTCCTAGTAGCTGCTGTAGTCGTGTTTTGTATTTAGGATGAGAATAATGTTGATAATACACTGGTGTTTTAGTTGATGCCAAGTAGTGCTTGCATTAAGTCAAGGCCTTTTCTGCTTCTCACACCGCCCCACCAGCCAGTGGGTTGAGGAGAACAAGTGGTTGGGAAAGGACACAGTGGGGACAGCTGGCCAAAACTGGCCAAAGGGATATCCCACACCATATGATGTCACTCTCAGTAAAGGAAAGCTGGATAAGGGGGCTATTGCTTGGGAACTGGCTGGGCATCAGTTGGCAGATGGTAAGCAATTGCACTGTTCATCACTTGCTTTGTATATTCTAGTTCTATTATTATTATTATCATCATCATTATCATGTCTTCTTTTTCTGTCCTATTAAATTGTCTTTATCTCAATCCAAGAATTTTACTTTTTTTCCATATTTTTTCCCCCATCCCACTACGGCTGTGTGGTGATTGCCTGCCTGGTTAAACCACGACAATTGCTTATTACTACAGAAACACACGGGAGAGATGACACACACTGTGTCTATGTAAAACCTTTTTGGCTTTTGCAAACATAAACAGGTGCAGCAATACCAGCAGCTTTTGTGGCTCATTTCCCTACGCATATAAAACCCCACCTTATGAACATAATGTTCATAAACGTCAGTGGTTCTTTTAGTGAGCAGGGGACTGTTGCTCTGGCCTGTGGATCCTGGTAAAATGCTCATTAACCTTCCTGAAACTGTCACAGGACTAGATATTGGCTTAAATACAAGCCAGATCACTTCTGAAGTTACTGAATGTTAGCTGGATTAAAAAAAAAAATTCACATTTTCTTTCATGTTGGAGATCTTGGTTTTCAGATTTAGTTTAGTGATTAGCAGTACAGAGTACAAAAAGAGCACAGAAGTACGAAGCAAGGTGAAGGCACGTTACTTGATTAAGGCCTCAAAAATTGTACAGCAAGGATGTCTCCAGCCAGACTGGACAACCAGACCGAGAGGGAAATACCAAGTAGTGTAAGAAAGAAAGTAACTTTCTCGTCTGCTGCAGACTAGGTCTGTGTCTGGATTGGTATTAATGGAAGAGTAGAGGAGCAGATCTGAGTAAATTGGGTGCTATTTGTGGAGCTGAATGGGAGAACATCAAGCCTCAGTTCCTCAGGCTGTTTGCAGACAGGAGAACTTTCACTTCACCTTCCACTCCCACAAGGAGGAAGGCTGAACTATTCTTTTAGTACATAATAAAAGCAGAGATCCTGACATGCCAAACACGTCCAAAGGCCTTAGCTGAGGTGATTACTGTAGCTAGCCTTTCACCCTTGCCTAGGCTTAAAGAGTCTCAGTGTGTGTAAGTTTAGTTATTAAACTGATAACTTGTAAAGTGGTAGCTTATAAAAATTTATAATAGAACATGGAAGATACTTTCATATACATTCTCATTCAACAGTATCTACTACAATCATAGGTCTTAGAAATCTTTTAAATCTATCTAAAATCACATAAAACCTCCTACAAATGTATCACCTTTACCCCTCTAATACATAGATAAGAATGTAACATCCAGATAAACTGATGTACAAACAGCTCAAACAGCTGACCGGTAAGTTCACACCTGGTTTCTTAAATCCTTTGTGCTGGGGAGAAAGGGAAAAAAAAAAATTTAGTGACTATCTGATAGAGGATATAGAGAGAATGAGCTTGCAGCTCATAAGGCACAAGTTCATAGATTTCTATTCTCTTTCACCACAGGAAAAACACTAACATGGTATTGGGTGTCTGAAAGACTTTCTCTGAGAGTGTACAACTTGCACATGCAATCAATACAAGACCCAGGCTCACTACATATTTGAACCTGAGGTGTATTTTTGCACTGGATGATAGCCAGTCAATTTAGGAGTATGCGTTAAGGGAGTTATGCAAAATAATTTCTCACAGGAAAGAGTTCATTTGCGGAGTGAATGCAAAGTAGACAAGCAAAATACAAGCATCTTATTTTCCTCTTTCTATGTCTGCAGGTGCTATACAGTACATTGAGGGAAAATACTAAGGGGAAGTAATAAATAAATACAACCATAATTGGTTATACTTCTGATGAAAAGCCCTCCTCCTATCCCTGGAAAGCAGAAGTGGTCTCAAACTCTGCTTGAACTAAATCACGTGCGAATCATTACTCCATCTGAAACATAAGGCATATATTAACAGTAAATAATTTCTATGAAATCTGGACTATATAATTCATTCTACATAACCTCCTCCCCTGGGGATTTTTATTTCATTAAAAAAATAAAAATCTCTTGTTAAAAAAAAAAAAAAAATTACACAGTTCAGCACTTCCACTTAAAAAATACCTTGATCTTAAAGAAAGTAGTCTCATGAGTTTAGTGACTCTTTGTTGATTACTTTCCACTAAAATGGACAAAAAAATATGGCTTTTTAATCAGCAATTTAACATTTGAATTAAAATACATCTTCTTGACACCCTCTCCTCCCCCCACCCCATCTTGTTCTCTCTATTCCCCCCCCCTTTTAGATATTTATTATTTACCTCCTTTCTGCTCTGCTGTGCAAGTTTTTACCAAGGGATAATCCGATGAAAAACAAAGCCTGGTTTCTTGCCAGGAGTGTAAGGCAACTGGTGTCAAACCATCCCATTGCTCAGCTCTCCATCTCATGGTTACGCACAGTTATCATAAGGGAAGACTGTCACAACAGTTTCTAAACAGAAGAGAGGACATTAGCGTCGCATTTTGTGCCTCTGTTTCTCCTGCAGACCAGTTGCCCTCATGGCAACCATTTCCAAGAGAGATAAGTAGCTCAGTACTGCTCCCTGCTGGCTTTTCCAGCTTTTGCAGCAGCAGTTTTAAACGGTCATTGAGAAGAGAAATCTGTGAGTGCAGGGGAAAAAGAGGAAAAAAAAAAAAAAAACAGAAGAGGATGAGGGGATGATCACTTCAAGAGCTTCATTCTACAGTTAAATTAAATTCCAGACCTCTTTCCATTCACTCCTTCTCTCACCCTTACATGAGACTTGCTTTCTGATCTGTCTCCTCTTTGAGAAATAGATGTTTTTTTCCTCTCTAGAATTCAAAGTTTGGTGCCTGATCTCATACAATATTCAAACTACCTTTTCAAAGAAGAATGTACACTATAAAGAACACACGAGGCATTATTTGTCACTTCCACATATTAGTGCACTGCAGCTGACTGCGAGTAAGTCAAGCTGTTCTGTTTCTAAAGAAAATGGAAATATTGGGGGAAGGCAGTTAACAGCTCCCTAAAAGAGCAGAGAACATTTGCAAACAGTTGGAAAATACAATTGGCTCATTCCTACTTAACATGTTCAGCTAAATGACCTGGGGCTCTGTCAGCCACTGTGGCCTAAGAAGATACAAGAGAAGCTGCATTCAGTCTTGCAGTAGGTCTGCAAATGCAACTGGACAACTGCCAGTACCCAGAAGGGATAGAAGGGGAGATAACAGGAATAACACAGAGCTCTCATTCCCATCTTATCTACTACTCAGGGTACAGCCACAGCAGGACTGGCCAAGTTGCTCAGATCCACTTCAGAAGTCTCAAAACAACCTGTCTTGTCTGGAGCAGCAGTTAAGAGAGCACATCATACATGGTCATAAAGAGCAAAAGAATGGAAGCTAGTGCTTTGCCTGCTAATGGAGTTCTGTGGCTTTATCAGGCACCAGTAGAAAACTTTGATCAAATACCCTGGCTATCACTGAAGCAGACAGTTCTGCTGTTAAAAGATTTACAGCTACAGCACACAGGAGTACAATATGTTGGAAACAATTACTGAGTGAACATGTGAGAAGGGGTTTCTAAAATGAGACATATGCATATTGAGCCTAATATGCTTTAATAGCAAGTGTCAGAAAATGTCAAGAAGGTTGCTGAATACTGCAGATCATCCTCTTCCTACAGACATAACCACTCTGAAGTGTTCATATCAATGGTTTCAGAATTGCCTCCCTTAGAATGGGAAGGCAGGCCCAATCATGCAGCGATTTGAACATCCTCTCCCTGATGTGCTTCCAAAGCAGCCCGACCTTGTTAGCCAGGGAGTTGCAGGCAACTAACACATCAGAGAAATTGCTGACAGTAATAGGGGGCTAAAAACTTGGGTAGGAAAGATCATCTTCAAGCAACCAGACTTAAGAGCTCTAGTTTCAAATGCAGCTCTTCGACCTGTGTGAAGTCCGTGCCCATGAAATGGGGATATTGTATTTTTCTCTTTCTTCTACTTAGAACACACAACCTCATTAAAGTGAGAATCACAAAAGAACACACAAGTTAATTACGACAGGAATCACACAACTGTGCAACACTTGCCACTACATATGGCTGGTTGGCTGATGTCAGTCTTTGCTGAGACTTCCAGACCCCAGTACAATGCAAAGACCAAGCAATAGTAAACTCAGAAATGTTCCTTCCCTGACTGACTGCATTCTGTCAAGGAAAAGAAAAGCCAAACCCAGTACATTTTAGGCTGAGAGCCTCTGATGTCAAGGATTTAAAACTCAGTAAATACCTCATAAAAGTACTGGATTTGTATCTTCATCATGCAAGGGTCATGCAAAAATTACGGATGAGGACAGATGGATTTTTCAGGTAGTTTTGTGTTTTGCTCTGATGCAGGTTTCAGCTCAAGTGCCTGAGACCTTCCAGTTTGTTCTGGGGGAGCGGGATTAGTCTCACATACTGATTTTGAATTTCTAACTTTCCGGTTGTTACTCCAAGTGCCTGTTAGACATGCTTTCTGGAGGTTAATGTGTACAGCCTAGTCCATTCAATTCCTCTTGCTATGCAACTTTCATTGCTTCAGTGCTCAGGGGATGAAGAGGATCTTGTTATTGTTTTAATTTTGCCCCTAGTATCAATGTATATTTCCACACTTACATCAAGAACAAAATAACATCGAGAAAAGTAAGACATGCTGCAAAGAGACAGCCATTTGGTCTTAATTTATACATGCAAGTTTTATGACCACTCTAATTGGAAACCTAAATAATATGAGAAAGCCATGGAACATGGCTCCTATTATGCAGCAATAGCTAACCTTCCCAGCAATAGAGGCACTGTTCAGTATCTTATTGCTGGTGTTCAGATGCTGGTGTCCTGCCATCCATGCCTGAGTAAGAAAAATGACTCTTCGCCTTAGAATTCACAGCACTAAAATCCAGAGGAAGCTTAGCATGACTCTACCAAGGACAGGTGTTTAAATAAGTCAGGTGTCTTATCAGTGCTTGCATGGGAGGAAAATGTGGTAGAAAACTTGAAGCCATTGATTTTATTTGCAGCATAACTGTATGGACCTCTGGACAAAGCAGTTTTAAGGAATCCAAGATTGGTAAACCTGGCTGAAGGAAAGATCAGTCTGAAATAGCTTGGAGATCACCAGCTACCCCGTGGGAACATTCATCCAGATGAAGCAGACATGCAGTGGCAGGGCTAACAATGAAAATTATTAGAGTGAGTGATTCATTTCCTCTTTTTCCTTTTTAGTACCATCTGGCAGTGTGAATACAAGACCAGAAGCAAAAGATGCAGTTGTGTTCAGCCTGACAAAAGCTGACTAACAAGAACTGTTTTCAATGAGACAGAGAGCTGTAAGCATGTATTTTAAACTGACTTTATAACTGCAAGGAATTCTCAGATTTATTCCTGTCAAGCAGCTCATATGGTGCCCTGGTGAATGACTTTAAACAGCAACCCACTGAATGATTAAGGACTTGCAAAACAGTCCATTTATATATTCTGTGGGGTTTGTATAAACTGCATTAATTTATCTACAACGCATTACAAATAGCACAGTTTTTCTGCATCGAAAACTCTATGTTACAGGAGAATGAAAAGTTAAAAAGGAAACAAAGTGTCTCACAGACAACTTCTGAAATCACATTCAAATGTGTGCCGAAGCTGGTCTTCACTTCTGTCTCTAATGCTGGCCCCACACAAGCCATCACACTTTCCTAAAGCTGCATATGCATCCATACATGGGAATCATGATGCCACTTTCTTTTGTAAAAAGAAAACTGGAAAGCAAGGCAATGAGAACAAGGACCTCTCTTCGTGGAAATGTCCTCTTTGGCCTAAATTTCCCACATCAGGTGAAACAGGCTCTGTGCATGCCCTTGTGCTTTAGAGAAATGTGCTTCATTGCTTTACAAGCAGTACTCACCTAGGCTGTTCCAAATGCATATGCATAAAAGAACATATTGGTTTCAAGGAAGTGATCCCTTTCCCAATCAAAAAAAAAAAAAAAAAGGGAAGGGAAAAGGGGTTATTGCATGAGTGGAGCCACTCCACACCTAGCTGCCAGGGCTTGCTGTACCCAGTCTCTGGGAGTTCACAGGCAGGCAGTGACTTTCCCATTCAAGCAGCTACAAGCTTTTATTCATTCATTCTTTCATTCAGTCCTGTTTGAGGGCTTTTACAAAGAAAGGACTAGTCCTAGGGCCTTTTGTTACTAGGAAGAAAGCATTAGCAGAGAATATGCTTTTCACCTCATTCAGTTTTCACAAGACTCTGATTTGGACTAGCTGCCTGCTCTCCATCACTAACCTACTACATCTTAAGACATCAAGCCTTTAAACTACTGCCTTCTTGAGAAAGTCTCCATTTCCTACAGTACATGCCTTAAAATAATACCCAATATGACACACACTACCAGCCCAGGGAGGAAGAATTTGCTTTGCCCTTGCCTAGCTGCCAGTATAGAGGAAGTTGCTTGCAGCAGCCCTGAAGCACTAAACCAGTAGGAGGAACCTCAGAAAACACACAAAAAGTTCTTCACAGCTCTGTGTAGGTGTTAGATGCACAAAGGAATTCATTAATACTAGTGGAATACATGTTATCTTTCAATTATTTCAACTGTCAGGCTCTTTAGGGAGGTTTTAATAAAAGTTTCAAAGCATCCTAAACAAATAACCAGATTTAAATTTCCACCAAATCAGAACTTCAAGGGTCTTTAAAGCAGTTCTAAACTTTGCAAACAACTACAGCTCAGTTCCAACACAAAATACTCAGGATGTTAAATGACACAGATGTACTTACCTATTGCATCATTTACTAAGCAAAGCACTTAAAACCCAAGCAGAGAATATTAAAGGCCATAATAAATTTTGCATTTGCCAACATAACAAACATACATTATTCACATATTATTCACATTTACATAAAAGGAATACATTTTTCACCATTACAGGATAACCTTTACTCTGACCTGTGGATTTTCTCAATGTATTTATTGTACTAGTTTTAGTTCCTAAATATTTTATATTAAGTGTTACATGGGAAATTCATTAACTTTCTGAACTGACAATTTTAATTAGTTTTTCCGGAGAATAGCACTGAACATACAGTTTCACAAAGTGTATAACAGTTTTGATTTATGGAAAAATTATGCATCTTGATTTGCATTTGGGAATGATTAAAGTATTATTAATGTGCAGATACATCTTTTAAGTTTGTATTGGGATTACAGTTGAAGGTTGGTTATGAAAACAAGTTTTTAATGCTTCAAAACCCCTGACTTTGCATTTGAGCTTGAAGTCAGATGCAAAGGGATCCTTAATATCCAATCTGCAATCGGATCAGATAACAGTATAGTCAAACACAAAGGCTCCTTTGTTCCAGGCAGTCATGCATGTGCTTACAGTTGCTACTTCGAGCAGACCCACAGGACTCAATATGTTGATCCAGTTTAAGACTGTGTGAGCAGATTAAATTTGTTTCTTAGTAAGCATAGGGCAGTAGGATCAAAAGGGATCTCCTTGGTCATCTTTCTTCTGCTTACAGCAGTGGAAAACATTTACATATTGATTACATCATGAAGATGCTATAAAGTTGATGATGGTGTTGAGTATTCATCTATTTAATTCTCATTGCTTCTGCTGCCTAAGTATTTCAACACACTAATGTAATTTGGCTATTTCATTGCTTCTAGGGCAGATTGGATGACATGCAAAACTTGCCCACAAATCAACATTCATCTTTTAATTACTTGAAATGATTTATTGTCCTAATGAGATAAAAAGAACCCACTAAGTTAAATATGTTTCAAAATGTTTAGAGGATTATGGTCACAGTTCTCATTCTAATTCTTGGAAACAAATGCAGATCCATACAAACTGACTATTAATGCTTGAAGCCAAACCCCAAGATTTAAATTCATCTATAGTTTTGGTTAATCACACTCTAGATTCAGACTCTGTTGAGAAAGCACATGATCCCCTAACATTTACCAGCCTTTTTTCAGCACAGCAGCAACAGTAGTAGTAATACTTTAAATAATGTGGGGTTTCTGGCAGTTTATTTTTTTGCTGGCATTCTCTTATGTAAGTCTCTTGAAGTCTGTCCATACTAAAGCCACAGATCCGTTCTTGATTTTCATTTGTCTTTGCTTGCTGATGAGAATTTTGACTGTAAGACAGGAAGTTGAAGGGGAAATTAGGAAAAAAAAATCAATTAAAGGACAGCAAGAATGCTTTGAATGAAAGGTGTAAAAAGACGCAAGTCAATACAAGAGAAACCTATCAATTTTCTTATTGTGACTATATTAGAAAACTGTGTCTTCTGCTTGCCAAAAGCATGAAATCAGTCATTCTTTCCTTTATCATTATAGATTACGGTGACATGACTTAAGTACGGTATGAGGTGAGATCTAATTATCAACTGATGAGTCATGCTATACAATTTTAGTTGTAATCAGTCATGTTCTAAACAGAATCCAAGTTACATGCTGGTAATTATCCACTGTGGAAGGAAAGATGTGATGATTTATTTTTCAAACTTCCAGTGCCATCTGATACATTTACAAAAAGGCTACAAAAAGAACTAACTGTCTAACAAAATATTTACACAGAATGAAAAATACCTATATTTCTATGGGTATCTCAGCCCTAGATTTCAGTCCTGAATGGTAATGGTCAGCTAACAGTCCACCATTTCCCACGTGAATCCACATTGTCTTTTCCCAGTATGTCCCTTCATATTTTATACTGATCTTAATGTGCAATTTTATTGCCCAGTCTTTCAGTCTTGCAAAATCGTTCAACTGTTCTTCAGCTTACCCTTGTCCTGAGAAAACCTGGTATCATCACCACTGCTCATCGCCTTTCCTATGTCTTCTGTGAATATGTTGACCACCACAAATCTAAACAGACAGCCACGCAAAACTCTACTGGTCATTTTGCGTTGGATTCCATTCCCATCTTTAATTATCATTTATCCATGATGATTTATATTATCCATTGCCAGCCTGTTTTCCCTAAAAGCCTTTGTCAAAAGCCCCTTAACATTTAAGTAAGATTTATTAATAAATTCATTTTTAGGCATGTTTGCTAGCCCCTTCAAAGTAGGACAAAAAGCTTATAAAACAGAACTTTAAAGCAGTCATGATGACTCTTCTCAAGTAGGTCATGCCTTTCCATGTTTATGTGCATCATTTATAGTTTCCACTAATTAACCAGTGAAAATGATCAAGCTTAGAGGCCCCCTACCCGGATAGAAAAAGTAGCTGTAATATTTGTCAGTCTTCTGGTACCAAAGCCTTCCAGTACTGTTACTAACTCCACTTATTCATCTGCACTTACCTTACATTCCTAATACCAGCTGATTCTAGTTTTCTGTTTGTTAGTGATCACTTTGCATATTTTCCCTTAACCTTTCCTAAGGTTGCTCCAAACTTAGTCCAATCCTCTGTGATTGTCCCCCCAAGCCCCAATACGGGTTTCTGACACTTGATTCAAACTTGGGCTGTACGAAGCCATCAAAGGAAAAATGTTCCAAAGAAAACAGACCACTACCAAAAATATGATGTCTAAACATGGTAGGTAGAGCATGCAGCCTGATATAGCCACCTCATTTGTTTGCTGTACTCAAGACTTGTGCTACCTCAGATAAATACTGGGTGACATTTACCACACACAGCCTTTACCTACCAGTAGATATTGGTAGAACAGCCCCAAAGACCTTGGGTCTTCCATATCATGTGATGTTTGTTTAAAGACGTTTCTTGTGAGCTTAGGGTCTCTGGATCTTGACCTTGGTAAAATCCAAGGTCAGCAGCTGGATTTCCCAAGGAAACTCAGCCACAAGTAACAAGCAATTCACCTGCGAGGCAGCCTGGAGGAACAGGTTGGAGACAAGAGGCTTTGTCACCCCAAGCATAGCTCTGAACAGAAACATAAACATATGCTTCAGACACCTCTATCAGGCTGAATCCTGCCAATGGGCTTGCTGTTCTCCTTACGAGACTGTAAAGAGAGTCTATTTGGCTCAGCACCCAACTTCTAGATGATTTTTATTAGGAGAGATAGATTCTATCTTTTGTGATTCAGATTCTCCTTCATAAAACATGGGGATCAGAGTCCTGCCCTGTACCTCAGGGGGAAAAACACATTAAATATTTCAAAACGCTCTGATACTGCTCTTGGAATGAAACTCTCAAAATTAATGCCTTCCAGGGAACTCAGAGAGAATTCAGAGCAATTAGTTTTGTTAATTGCTGTATTTTGGGGTTTTGTGCACATTTCAAGACGTTTCTTGTTCAGCTCAGCTGAAGACTATTTTAAGTTATCTAAGACAGCTTAGACAAGGACCTTGACCTCAAAACTAGGCTGAAAATGCTACGAAAATAATACTGTTTGGGTACTTTGGCATTTCATACTAATTTTACACCATTTTACTCTAGATGTTCACAAAAAGAATGAGTGCGACAAAATTTAATGTAACAACAGTTTTTTTAATATTGGAGAAGTGTAAACTTTAGTTGGAGGCTCAGGCTGATTTTTATTTTATCATATCAATTTGATCTTCGAAAATAAATATAAAGTTAATATAGAGTTTATAAAATAGGTATTATTATTTACTTAATGGCCCATAACAACTTCCATAGAGAATTTGTATTTCACAGATCATTGACTTGATAGATTGTGACAGCTCTTCTGAAGATGTTCTGGTCTAGTGGGTCATTACAGATAGCATGCACAGACAGTAAATCCATGTCCTAAATATCCTACTAACATTTTGCTCAAAACAGTTAAGTGAATGGGATCAAAGTCTGTTCAAAATATTTATTTTATTTTTAAAAGGCAAACCAGCATGAGGCACATTACAGACTATTAGCTAGCAAATGCTTGAAAAAGTCATGTTGCAAATTATACTAACATTTTTATGTATGCACTGTTGAAACAAGCAGACGTATCACAAAAGATAGAGGAGGAGAAAGGACTGTCTCAAAGAACTTGCGCTTTAACCCTTGTTACCCAGAGATTTCCCTTGCTGGATCTTAATTGTGACAAAATATCTAGTACCAGCCCTGAAGACAACATATACCCTCCCTCCTTTGACTAGGCCTTTGTTTTCACAGAAATTGTTTGCCCAGGCACCTGCTTCTTCTTGCATGATTTCAGACTAGTTTTAGGAAGTAGGGGAATCCATCAGGAAATAAGAAGGAAAACAATGAGCAGAAAGGCTGTAGTAATCTGTAATCATGAACCATCACTTCTAGACAGTGTGTGCAATTTTACGATCTGTTAGTCTCTTGTTAAAATAAAAATGAGCATTACTGATGCTCTCTTAGGATCCAGAAATTGGTTGAAACAAGCCTTTTTTTTTATTTTCCTTTCAACTTCACATTAAAATAAATAATTCCTCCAGCTGCTATCCCATCTCGTCAAAAGTGGACAACCTAAGCTCGAAGTTTTTTACTAAAATATGACATACTGCAAACACTGAGGTCTTGAATTATAATGCAGTGAATGACATCACTCAGCCTCTGGTTTAAATGCCAAAAACTCTGTTGATATTCACAGATCAGATGTACAGCAACAACCTACAGCAGAAGCATGTAAACAAAACACAGATAGAAAGACAGGGGAGAAGGGAATATATTAATAGAATTCTCAATGAACAATATCATGTGAAAAAGAGGGTAACATTTTGACTTAAGTGTGCTTAGATTCAGGAGAGTGCAGATCTCACACTTGGCCTAGGGCTGCTACTGATTACTTCAGAACAGCTCTCCAGCGGACACGCATGAAGAGCAAGTCACTCTAGAGGCAGCTTACCAACCTCTTCTTACCAAAGTTTAAAAAGAGGGTGATTTTAAACCAACTGCTGCTTGGGAGTAGAGGAAGGCTAGAGGAACAGAAACCTTTTAACAACAAAAATGTCAACAGAGAGGTGTGGAAATTGTAGAGGGATATATAATGAACAGCACAGAAATACAAAGGTCAGTTCTTTAGCAGTAGAGAAAAGCATCTCTTCTATCCAAAAAACAACTGTTGTCTCTCCCATTGAAGCCCTACCATGGTACAAAAAAAAAAAAAAAACCAAAAAAAAACCAAAAAAAAGAAAGAATGTTCAGTATTTTTCTGTTTATATTGGCAAGTTACCAGCTACCTTAAAATTAGTTCGTATTAAATTACTCAGCAAACATCTGATGGAACATGCTGATGTACCCATGATTTGCATCTGGACCTTTGGCAGTAACATCCATCTGACAAGTATCCATACTTTTGCACAAAATATGGTGCTGTGACCAGCACCCTTCCTTCCCTGTCTGCATTTTAAAAAGCAGAGCTGGACAGCAGTCATCTCCATGCAGACAATCCACGCTGGCAATAAAGCAGCTTGCATGTAGACCTGAGCAGACAGAGGTTCTTCCTAGAGCCCTACGTGAGGCAGTGATCTCTTGAGGAACATAAAACTTCCTCACCGCGTTTCTTTTTCTGCACAGTTTAGCCCTCAGAGAGCCACACACTGTGTGGGCTGACAGCTACCTTTCCCCTTGGCCTTCTGGGTGGCACAAGGTGCATCTTCAGCTGCTGGCTTTCTGCAGAGTTCATGCTCTGGTGTAAGACATTTTACACTGAGGCACCGCAGCGCTCAGTTTTTGAAAGAGTCAAATAGTCTACAAATTTCGAACTCTCCATTGGAATTTAATGCTGAGAAGTTGGCCAAGTTCCTCTCCTTGTGTAGGATACTTCTGTTTCATACTTAACAAAGCAAACATCATGCTTTTATTAATCAGTAATACAGCTCATGAAGCTTTATCACATGGATGGAACATAATATTAACCACTTCTTAGTCTTACTGTATTTTTGGTATTGTTGATCATATGCTTTGACACCATATCACATTTTATTTGGGACAACATATTTATAGACATGACTTAGGTAGGGAGGCAGAAAGACCAGATGAAACAAGTTCTAGGAGCTATTGCCAACTTAAGAATACCAGTTTTAGCCTTTCTCCTTTTTGAAAATAATGAAATGAGAATGCACCAAGCTTTCATACTAGAAGTGGAGAGGAACAGATTAGAAAGTACTTCCTTTGCAATCTTTTAGACAGGATAATAGATAATAGCCTGAGGTGTTAAAATGGCTGATTGGCTGGCTTTCTCCATGCTTCCTCAAAATCTCACTTACACTGTCTTTCACATTCCTGGCAGCGATCTGTGACTACTCCTTATTTTCCTGGGCCACTGAGCTGAATCTTACATTGCCTGGTAGAAAGGACAGACAGTGATTACTTGGGGCTGTACACGGGATTCAGCAAAAATAAACTGAGTAGTCCCATCACAAACACTTGGGACACTATGCCAATGGGGAGGTGACTCATTTACACAAATTGCTTTATACAACAGGTTTTGTTCCTTGCTTCTATCTAAGAGTGCTTCATGGCTGGATTTCATATTTCTGAAATGTGTTTTTTATTCAAAGTTTATTGTGTATAAAAGGAGCTGCACAGTTTGTGGGATGATGACTGACTATTGACTGTCATGATTATCTTCAAAGAGTGCTCTTCAGTAAAACTGATTGCTCACATGTGCCACGGATTGGACACTTGAAATCAAATAAATGCCAAAAGGCAAAGTGTTTCCAGTGGCTCTGCAGAGGTGAGTGGAATACTGGGCAACAGGCAGATCTACAGAATTCTAGAAAATAATCCTAATAATGTTATCCTTTACTAAATTTAGGGCTCCCTCCTGGAGTATTAATGCAAAGATCCAATCCATAAAAGCCACACACTGGGGTTTTTTTTCTGTTTACAACTAGAAAAATGAAGTTTAATTTTATTATTACATCCTAAAAACAAATGTCCACATGTGCATTGTTGCATGAAGGGTGAACTAACCAGATCCTCTCTCATGTCCCTGTCTCTGTGGCTAAACTGCAGCTGGGATTTTCCCACAATCCCAGTTGCATAGCAGATATCCATGCACTCTCTTGATTAATTTTCTGGAGCCAGGTTTTGAACCTGACATTTTTTGAGCAACAAAGTTCTGGACATGTTATCAGTATGCATCCCACATATGTCAGCCCTTCACTCGCCTGTCAGTGTGATCACTGACTGCACCCCCTCCTCTCCCTGCTGCCACCCAGGTTTCCATAAAGAGCCTCATCCCTGGTGTAACAGTGTCACTAGCAGGCCAGAGCCCAGGGGGACAGCAGGATGACTGACATTTCCTTTGTTTTCTGTAGCTCTTTCTGATGATATCAATGGATTAACAGCTTTCCTCAGGCACCACACAACTGCTGGACCACTTATTGTTCAATACCTTTGAAAACATATTCCCTTTCTTCAACTGTAGGAAAAGCAAAAGTATAGCTTTGCTTCCCCACAACAAATAAGAAGCCTAGAAACTACTGAAGCATATTCTCTTTAATTTTAGTTAATAAAGCTTGTCCCTGTCAAGATTCTCCAAACTCATTTTTGAAGCTTCCCTCCTTGCCTCACTGCCTGAATATATGCAACGCTTTAAACGTTTGTCAGAATAAGAAGGAAATAAATTTGATAGCTAAACAATACCATTTTTTTGTCTTGTTCTGGTTTTATATTTTGCAGAAGGAAGATTTAAGAAGATCATCACATAGCAAAATCTACTTATAACAACTACATATTATTTTTGTGGATTTCTGACTTTTTTTTTTAATTTGCCCCAAACATTTCCTCTTTACACAAACTTTACACTGTAAAAGACTGCAAAAAAGAAACCAAAACCAAACCAAAAAAAAAAAAAAAAAAAAAAAACAAAGAAAAAAGGACAGAATAAAAGACAGGATTAAAAAAAAAAAAGTACAAGACTACTTGGTCCAGATTATAATTATCGAAAGCTTTCCCTTTTGAAAACTGTTTACAGAGAGTGTAGATGCACATGGACTACTTTAATAGCTGTTGTGTTGCCAGAATAGCAGGAGGAAAGCCCTGTGGCAGAGATGGAATGCCACGCAAAAAGGTGCTGGAGAACCACTGGCATGAAAGAGAGCACTTCATACGAAAACAAATGGTCATGTTCTGCATGGTTTGAAGGATTGTCTTCTGGCTCAGGCACTAGGCTGGGATTCAGAAGATCTTGGTTCGGTTTCCAGTTTTGCATTAGTCCTTCTCTGACCTTGAGCCAGGGAGTGTGTCAGTAAAATTCAGCCTTTCTATCAGAGAGCGATAATGCTGTGTGCAACGGTATTTCATCTCTTTTGACTGCAAGCTTTCTGAGGCAGGAACTGTCTCCTACTGTGTGGTTGTACAATGTTTTTAGTGCACTTGGGCTTCTCAGCTGGGGCCTTTAAGCTCTAGTAATGAGGATAAAGCTGATTTAGGAGATAGAGGGTTTTTATTGCAATTGTCAGTTGTGCTTGACTAGTTCAGATCAATCTTCAGGCTTTTGCTAATCTGTTAATTTAATGCAGTATGCTGAGGAATTGGGGAAATACATACCTGAAATAACCTACCTGAAAGGATTCTGTAGCCAGGAGGGTGTTGTTTCCTGAGAAAAGAAACCTAAAGATAGAACAAGAGGAAATAGCATCGGGCTGAGCCATGGGAGGTTTATACTGTATACTAGGAAAAATTTCTTCACCAGAGGGGTAGGGAAGCACTGGAACCAGCTGCCCAGGAAAGTGGTTGAGTCACCATCACCAGAGGTCTTCAAAGAGATGTGTAGGTGTGGCACTTAGGGACATGGTTTACTGGGGGACTTTGCAGTGTTAGGTTAACTCTTGGACTTGATCTTAAGGGTCTATTCAAACCTAAAGGATTTTATGATTAAATGATTTTATATTTACTTTTCTTTAGTCCAGTTTGAAATCTGGTTTTCTCTTCTGTCAATTCAGTGAACCTCCAGAAGTATATGAAGCCCCTCCCAAGATGGCAGCTCAGGAAAACACCAAGTTTACCACAATGCTGTGGATGCTAAAAAGACTAAAATGAACACTCTTCTGACTGTTGGACTTAAAACTCTGTGATGGGCAGTATCTATTTCAACTGATTATAGTTTCACTTCTTGTGAGCTGCTTCCCTCACAGGGAAGGCTGTGGGAGGAAGACCCCAGCTAAGAGGAACGCTCCCTGAGCACACAGTTAGGTGAAGCCTTCTGCAGTGGGGGGAAGGTTCCTGCAACAGAGAGCAGATGGTGCCTGCTTGGGTTGTGGGGACCCTTTTTGCAACGGGATAGGTGAGAGCAAGCCAAGAAGAAGAAAGCCTGAAGGGAATCTAAGGCAGACACAGATGACTCTTGAAATAGAATGGGAACAGTCAGGTGGTTGGAGTGTTAGAAGGAAGATTACCCTTAGGATACAGAGGGGATTGTACAGCATTTTTGCAACCTAAAAGCTGAAAATTGCTACTCCGGGTATTGTCTGAAAGAAAGACTCACTCCATCAGTTAAAAAA
>VXAY01007069.1:263684-283321 GCA_013399855.1 Oxyruncus cristatus
AAAAAAAAAAAAGAGTAGGGGGCAGTTTTGTTTATAAACCTCTTGTTTAAATTCGGCATTACTCTGAGCTTTCCTGTACCAAAAAGAGTTCAGAGTTGTGATGTGGGGTGTCTACAATCCGCAATCCTGCTAAAGCCTGTATTTTGATATTAAAAGCCCTTTACACTGTGTGAGTGCTTACTTTAGGGAAACGGTCCAAAGAAGGACATCAATACACAATAAATCCCCCTTCTCCAAACTCAGGAACCCATGAAGAGCTGTCATGTCAAAATTGTGATTAAGGCAAACAGTTTGGAAGAAGACATGACACAGGAAATAGAACTGAGTTACTAACCCTTGGGTACCTGCAGACTCTGCAGTGTACAGGACACAGCTGCAGGGAACACTGGTAAGGGGGCATTCAGCCCAAAATGTGACAAAGACTATTTAAGACATTTTGATGTTGTTTGGGTTGAACCTATAGCTTGCATCTCCCAGGAGTGTAGCCCCAACCATTATTCTAAGACTTTTTTCCTTGTTTCCTGCTGTTACTTTTCCAATTTTTGTAAAATACTTAAAAGGTCATTGAGAGGGAGAGAAATAACTAGGTGGAGAGAATAACAGCTTCAAGGAGTCTAAAGGATGGGACATGTAAGTGTAAGGATACTCAACTCTAGAAACCTTAAGAAAGCAAGGGCACTCACCCAAAAGTTGAAAATTTCGGATTTTGATTCCTTGTGGACTCAACTTGGTGCAGTGACTAAACCAAAAAAAACTACCTTCTCCAAAAGGCTCCAAATTCTTCATTTCTCACATTTAAAAAAAAAAAAAAAAGAAAGTAAAAACTAGATGTTGCTACTGGAAGCAATTGTATCATGAACAGTAAAATCTATTAAAGGGAAAAATTTAGGAAGAGCAGCTGAGGTCGTTTGGCTTATTCAGCCTGGATTAGAGAGGACTGAGGGGTGGCCTTACTGCAGTCTACATCTTCCCCAAGGAGGGCAGCAGCTGATCTCTGCTCTCTGGTGACCAGCAATAGGGCAAGAGGAAATGAGATAAAGGTGTATCAGGGGATGTACCTTCATTGAGAGGACGGTTGATCACTGCAACAAGATCCCCAGGGAAGAGGTCATGGCACCAATTCTGTCAGAGTTCAAGGAATGTCTGGATTATGCTCTTAGGTATATGGTTTAGCTTTAGGTAGCCCTGCGAGAGGCAGGGAGCTGGACTCAGTGATCCTTATGGGTCCCTTCCAACTCAAGATATTCCATGATTCTACGATCTATAGTTTCTTTAAAATTTTATATTCAGTAGTTCAGTACTTCATGCTACGCAATTCATTCTATTAATTACGTTCAACTTATTAATAAGAAGAGTTAAATTATTTCCAGATCCATGTAGTAAGTAGGTCATTTGTTTTAGCAAAAAAACTACTGGATAAGATAGAAGGATCAATATTTCAATTCATCATGATATTGATATCAAAACATGACTAAACATTTTGGTCACAATTATTCTGGTTTTAGAAGTTTCTATAGAGCTGAAAGGCTCTGCAGACACGGGAGGATAGAGAAATACCTGAGTATGACCTGGAATTAAAGAACTGTAGGACATTATGGACAACAAACAAGCAAACAATTTTTTTTTCTTTGGTTTTTAATATTTTCTTGGCATTGGAATGGGCTGCCCAGGAAAGTGATGGATTCTCTGGTGGATTCTCTGTCCCTGGAGGTTTTTAAGATGAGACTGGATGTGGCACTTAGTGCCATAGTCTAGTAACCACGGCAGTGTTGGATCAAGGGTCTGACTTGATGATCTCAGAGGTCCTTTCCAACCTGGCTGATTCTATGATTCTATGAACTCTGTATTATCAGAAAAGCTTTCCACATGAAGATTTCCATGGAACAGAATATAAAACCAGATGATTAACTCCCAACAACACATCACAAACTGCAATCTAAGTCAGTTTAAAGGGTTCTGATGTTTATTTTTAAATTCTGTGACTGTTATAAATAGATGAGGAAGGAGAAGGAAATGCAAGAAATGAGGAAGGCCAAATGACTATTGCACAGTAAACATGACTTTATGCAACACGGAATCAGAAGAAAAAGGGACAAGATTTTTTAGAGATCCTATGGAACATTTAATTGAATTATTTTAGTTTAATTTCTTTTTTTAAAAACAGCCTGTTGAAATTTTAGAAATAAATTTTACAGAAACTCTGACTTGAAAATATTATCTGCCCTTTGCAGTTCAATTCTCAGGACACAATAATATTCTTTCCATGTACAAGATGTTAGGCAAAAACAATTCCATAAAATACCTAGTTTTTAGTCAAAGTCCTAAAAGGACAATGAAGACAGACATGAACAGCAGTTTCTGCTTCAATCAAAATTACTGATAAGAAAAGTGGCTTGAGGTTCTCAGGCCCTGAAAATGTTCCCTTTCTCATCAACTCTAGTGACCAAAATATCTTTTGGAGAGAGTAGGAACAAGTAGTCAGCTGCTGACACAGAAACACAGATCTGACAAATGGATTTGATGACATTACAGTGTGATGCACAAATTAAACTTATGCTTCATCTTTTAATTTGTATTTCTGTAGACTGAAGGGTGAAATATCATACAGACTACCAGGAGGACCAGATGCTTCCTTACATTAGTCTACACAAGAAAATTAACTGAATATATTTGAACTGTGTGCAGTTTCTCTCTGTCTTAGGAGAATGGTCTTCAACAATCAGGAAGGATTAAAGAACTTGTATTAATATAAAAAGCTGTCAACTAAATGCAACTTAGAAGAAACCACTGTATCAAAAATAGACTTTTAAAGCCAATTTCAAGTATGGTTACAGATCTAAAGAGACTTTCATAAAGGAACCACCTTATCCCAAAGTGCTGTGACTACAACTGTCTGCTGCTCTGAAATACAGCCTAGTGGAACTCGAATCTCCACAGTGAAAGTCATCAAAGCACAGCATAGCTCATATTTACTTCTTGGGGATCTACACTACTTTTGCAAGGACATGATCTGGATGAGAAACAGTGATATTCCAACTGATGAAATGCTCATGCTTTTACTTTTCCAGAAAGATGCAAGGAACATATACTGGTGTTTAGAAAAGCCTCTGTATAGATCTGTAGAAAAGACATCTGAATATTTTAGTATTTTAGCTTGGCTCTTCTTTTTTTTCTTTTACTCATAGTATAAAAATTCAATACTCACATGATTAATTTTGCTTTAAAATATTTCTATTACTTTCAGAAAGACTGGTAACAATTTGTTTCTTGAGTACCAGATATCTATAATGTATTTTGTTTAGATAGATACACATATCAACTAACTGTTTTATTAAAGAAATAAGCCATCTGTTAACGGCTGACAACACAACAGAACAATAATCACATAATACAAATACTGCAAAAAAATGACAGATCTGAATCAGTAATGTAAACACAAGATACACACAGAACTGTCACAGAACAAAACAGAGCAACAAGTAATCACACTCCTTGTTTAAGCAGAATAACAGCAAAGCACAGATTTCCACTGTAGGTCCATCCCTCATCATGAGCTGGACATCCCCAGACAGCCTCTGGAAAGCTACGTGAGACAAAGTGGACCATTGCTCTGCCTTACTGAGAAAGTTCCTTTTTTCCCAGGCTGCTGTACACATCAGATAACTGTCTGGTTTTGAAAGACATGATGGTCCAGTGATTACAACTAGTCAGAAAAGTATTTACAACATAATTTCATCAAGCTATGTATTTTTTTACTCTAAATATATATATATATATTTTTTTTTTTTTGCCCAAGGAAGGAAAATCTATCAGATCCTTTCCACAGAAAGTAAACAGAGAACAACCTAACACCCTGTAAATGCAGTCTTATGAATAACAGTGATTCAAACAGAGCCAAAGGAATATTTCTAAGTAAGCAGCATACCTCCTTCCCTTTCAGCAGTCATACCATGATGGATAATGCTTTTCAGGAAGAAATTGTAATTAACTGGCTTTACTTCTCACTGAGGCAATAAAAAAGTGATCACAGGGATACCCAAGAAAGTCCAGATAAATTCACTAAAAGGCAGAGAATCCCTCACATGTTAAAATGTGTGCATTAACATTCATGCAGGTGCTCCCATCTGAAGCTTTGAAGAAGGACCTTTCAAGACTTAAAGTGCAGGGCATATATTATTTGCTCCTAACTGAACCTATTGGAAATAAACTCTGCATGATGACTTTATATTAAATTAAATTATATAAAAAAAAAATCAACAACCAAACTTCCACAAACAGACCACACCTTAAAAAAACCCAACAAAATGAAAAAACAAAACCAAACACCCCACACCATCAAAAAGCAAACAACTCAACTACAAAGCAATTCCCACATGCTCTGCAGAAAATGCTACTGCAACACAGAACTCAATCCTGGCCATTTTTTCCCAACCACAACCAGGAATATCACTCATCAAGTATGCTAACACGCTTGTTTGGTTTG
The DNA here is from genome assembly GCA_013399855.1 of Oxyruncus cristatus. Lineage (NCBI taxonomy): Eukaryota > Metazoa > Chordata > Aves > Passeriformes > Cotingidae > Oxyruncus > Oxyruncus cristatus. The sequence continues at coordinate 268,168 of VXAY01007069.1, forward strand.
GTGGTGTGCTGGGGCTGCACAGGTGGGTGCATTTCGCTCTCATCTGTCCCATAACTGGTAGGCCTTCTGCTTGGCCTCGCCTTCCCCTTGTGCCAAGACGCACACCAGGCTACAGAGGCAAATTCACCAATATTAAATGTGGAGCCATAGGAGCCCCTCTGAAATGCCAACAGCGTCTCTCGAAAAACCTGGCATTAAAGGAGATCATCAAAATCCCAACCTCTGTGCAGCCTGTCCAGCTTGTCCCTCCCCTGAACAGACTTAATTTACAGGAGGTACTGTGTAGTCCCAAAGTATCAGAATTTATGGAAAAATCCCTTCCACCTCTACAAGGCAAGTTACCAGGGATGGACAGGAACCAGTTTCTATAAGGCTACTTGACAAAAGGTCTGGCTTTCTGCCTGTGGAGTACCCAGTCAGCTGCAACTTGAGATCCCAGCATCAGGAACAGCTGTGAAGTTTTACCAGAAAGACAAACATCCAGTGGTGCTGCCTGGGAGGAGGTAAGTGCTGTTGGAAGCCAGAGATCTCCTACTGGGTAAATTATTGCCTGATGCTTAGATAAAACCATCTCCCTTCCTGAAATCCAGCCAAGACTTTTATCAGCTCCCTGCTCCTCACATTGCTCTTTAACAAACCCAAAATTCTACTGTTTGGGACTTCTGCTCCTATGGTCCAGAAAAAATAATTAAGAACTTGACAGATTTTGAGTTAGCATTTGCAGAAAGCAAAAGAGAGAACTTCACATTGCACAATAACCCAGAGAGAAATTAATAGCAACTACAAGGCAAAGTTAGGTAAAGACTCAAAATGTAAAGATGTCCTTTGTAACGTACCTCTTAAATGATACTGTCAAACAACATTCAGCTGCTCAGTTACGAAATTTTTTATTGTTTTATTCGCTAGTTACAGATTTGATAGAATGTTTAATTACTCCCTATTTTGTCTAATTAAACACTGTTCTGAAAAAAAATAGCACTTCTTGCAAAAAATACTTTTTTTTTGGTGGAAACATCTCTATTTGTTTCAAGGTCAGGAAGATTTTGCAGGTCCAAAGCAAACTTTTTAGTAAAATTAAACTAAAGATGAAAATAGGCTCCCAAACCCAACCGCAGTGCCAAACAAAAGAAGGAGCACAGAGCATTCAATGATTAAGCCACTCTCCCAACCTCAGACTGAGGACTTGTCTACAAACAGCTACTGGGCACTCCTTGGCACTTTGCTCCCTCCCTCTTGATCTCTCTTGAGAACAAATGTGGAAGCCTTCTTCTTTAAGCGCCACAGAATTGTACTGCTCTCCAACTAACTCCAACTACCTAGAGTGAATTGTTGCACTCTGTGTATTTTTGGACAGTGCCAACACCCAAATCTATTGAATCTGGAAATGTATTCAAAAGACATTTGCATGGTTCAGTCACTAAAAATGTAGGGAAAAAAAGAAAAAGAAGCAAAGGAAGCATTGGTTTGCTATTAATTAATGGCTATATAGCTGGTTAATGGTTTGGAGCTTACATACATTGACTTCACAATGCTGTCTAGTGCACCTTTTCTTTTTTGTGAAACCCTTACATATATGAAATGGACAATAAGTATTTTAAGACCTGGATCAAAGCTTTGACTTTTCCCACTGTTTAGGAAGAAGCACAACTGTCAGGACACAGCAACATATTTCACTTTGCCTTTTAAAACTAAAGCAGACACAATAAGAGATAATTAAACTAACTTTCACAAGCAGAATATTGTTAAAATGTTTGACTAGCATTTGCATTGAACTGCTAGACTTATAACAGTACAAATTCATATCTAGCATGCCAAAAAAAATTAGCATCAGCAGTGACAGAAAAAAGTCTTTTAAAATACTGCCTCACTTCCAAGCTTGGAGAAGTATCTTCTGTGAAAAAAGAGGGAAGAAATACTCAGTGATGAGTTTTGGATGCTAAAAAAAGTGGCTCCCAAACTCTTTGCAGAAAATACCAGTGAGATTTAAATTAGGGCCCATTTTGATTTTTTTTTTTCAATAAGTAGCATACTAGGCACTGAATGGAGAGCACGTCTCTTTCACATAGGTTTTAAACAGCCATCACTAATGACATTTTGTTCCCTCCCACCTGTTCTAGTTTCTAAACATGAGCCTCTGATGAAAGGCTGGCCTCCAGCAGCAATTCTCCAAGCCATGTTGCTCCTTCACAGCGTTCAATTTATATTCAAGTCAGGAACATGACACTTCTTTTGTTAGCTTTTGATTTTCATCTTCTGTTTTCTGCATTAATCCCCCTAACAAAAATTGTCATTGTGATAGGTGCTGAAGAAATCAGTAAGATTAATAAGTAGTTGGTGTAAAATCTAAATACTCTGCCCTATCAAGATGAGTATGTTGCTGAATTTGTGCTATGTGGAACAGCTGACAGTAGAAATAGTTATAATAGATCACTTTGACAACTTTAGATTTACATAATGGATTCAGCCACTTTGTAGATTGGGTTTGTGCACATTTTCTCAGCATGCAAAACATGCCTATTACCTTTAAAACCTTTGACCCTTTGTTTCAAATGGTATATGAAATTTATCTACCTACGCAAGAGTTAAAGTTGATGCACCTATTTAGCGATTTTACCATATGTTTTCATTTAATTCACACAGGCTGACTTCTTCTTTTTTTTTTTTTTTTTTTGTTTTGTTTTGTTTTTGTTTTTGTTTTTGGTTTTGGTTTTTTTTTTAATTCCCTTTACCCTTTTTTGGATTTAGAAAACATAATTAGTAGCAAATAAAGACACTGCAGAAATGTGCCTGGGAAGCTTACACCTTTTCCAGTCTGCTCACAACAGATCACAAAGGTATTTATTACCATAAAATAATCAAGGATTAATTCATTGTAGTTCCAGTCCAATTCCATGGATACAAAGAGCAAAAGCAGCAGAAGAGGCTGAAAAGGGCCATGTATCAAATATAAGATAATCCTCTCCACAAACACAGACACTGTGAAAGAGGCAACGGTGTTGCCCTCTGAGGTCTTCTCATTTGGGAGGACATGCAGAGCAGGGCTGCAGCAGGCTGGGCTTTGGAGATTTTGCGCAGTGACGAGACCAACACAGAAATTCAACACCACTAAAATTCTGGATGTGTGTGATGCGTAACTTTGGGAAGAGGCTTGCACACCTCCCGAGCAGGACACACAGCTCTGAAGACTCCAGTAGTATGGAGGTCTTAAAAGAACATCTCTGCTTTGACATCACCCAAACTGAAACCTGGCACAGGGACAGCCTGCCAAGTGACTGCCCAAGGTGGGGTACCCCTAATCACTAAGCCAGCGCTCTTCAAACTTGCAGGACAGGCAGTTCTGGCACAAGCCCACCAGGCAAACTCTCCTTGGTCAAGGTCCATGGGATTTTAGCATACAGCTCCAAAACAGTTCATTGAGCCTTTGGACCATCTCTAACATTCTCCTACAAATTTCTTAGTGGATGGGTTTTTGTCAGATCTACTGCGGTTACAGGACATGGGGAATATAGCCTGCTGTACACTCCGGAAACATGAGCATCCGTCTCAGACAAAATGAATTTTTAGTCCATGCAAAGTTCTAAAAAGTGAATTTTCCTGTGAACTGGAAATCCTATTTTTTGGCTAGGAATAACATTGTATCCTTTTTTAAAACGTGAATGTCATGGAGGAATTAAAGTAATTTCTTTATTTCTACTACTACCTTAGGCATCTATTTCTGACAAGACAAACAGTATTTTTTACTTGGGATACTGAAGGATTTTATAAGACTGTTGAATGATGTTAAGCACCTGACTATAAGTTTTTTCCTATCAGTACTTCAAAAAGGTAGAAAATGCTAACATTGGTATTTCCCACACTAACAATAAGTTACTCAAGGCAAAAGAGGCAGACTGTCACAAAAAAACCAACTGAAGACAGGCAGCTTTGAAGTCTAATTGTTTAGATCGAGACATTTAAACTCTGTCACATCACCTTACACATTATACTGAATTATGAGCATAAGGTGTATGGGCTTTTGTTGCTTTGCATGATTTGAGGAATGTGATTAATTTGCAAATTAACACAGGTACTTTAAGATAATTAGAGCCTCAGATAACCCTTAGTTTAGATATGTTAACACTCTCTTTTTGCAAGGTGGAATATATTGCCATGACTGGACTAAAACACAAGCAATGTCTGCCAGCAATAAATGTAAGTAATGGCTCTAACCAGTTGCTGTAATTTTGATTTTATAAAGTAAGTCCATAAGTAAAATAAAATCTGCAATTATCCATTTTGCTGTTCATCGATATCTTTTAAAAAGAGGGTAAAACACAATAAATGTTTATACAAGCTCCCAGATATCAAGGTAAATGTTCCAGTCCCATTAACACAAGTTGTTTGCCCTTATCCCATGGCTACCTAGACTTCTGCTGCACCCTCACCCAAATATTTACATATGGAAATATACATACATTGTTAGACAAGGATAAATGGCAAGTTCACTTTTTTTTTCCCCAAATATTGGATATAACAATATTTCTCAGTATCCAGGCAGCCTCTCATTTAAAGTGATCCTGATCCAGCTTGATTCTGTTTTGGTGGTATTCATGAAATAAATGCTTCATAATTACCCTTTCAGGGTGATTCTATGGGGCTGAGAAACTAACCAGGTATATTTAAAAAAAAAAATAAGAATGCAAATGTAGAACAAATCTGGCAGCATGTTCTCTGACCTCTCAAAAATCCAAGGGGATAGCTGTGCTATTGAATTCAAACCACCAGTGAGTCCAGTCTTTGTTCCTCCTGCCATTTCTTGTAATTGGGATGTGCATTTTTCATGCCTAATGTTCTCAGGTAATTAGCCACATCTCCAATCCTGTTGGCATATTTCCCTAATACGAAGGGGGAGTGTTTGGAGTGATGGTGTTTTGTCTTCCCAAGTCACCATTACACATGATGGAGCCTGGCTTTCCTGGGGATGGCTGAACACCTGCCTGTGCATGGGAAGCACAGAATGAATTCCTTGTTTTGTTTTGCTTGCACACACGGCTTTTGCTTTACCTATTAAAGTGTCTTTATCTCAACCCAGAAGTTTTCTCACTTTTACCCTTCCAATTCACTCCCCAACCCTGCTGGCAAGGGAATGAGCGAGTGGCTGTGCGGTGTTTGGTTGCTGGCTGGGATTAAATTACAACACCTACAAAGTGTGATTCTTTGAATTGGTGGGAAGAGTAATTACAGCAACTAAGAAGACATGAGCCTTCAGAAGGTAAAAGAAGACTGGCTGCTCCTTCACAGTGTTAAAATTTCAAATCACTTCAAAGAGCAAAAACAAAACAGGAAAAGATGGTGTGGGGAAGGTGTGAGGGGAATCAAGGCATGAGCTGCAAAGTAATCAAACCACTTAAGTGAGAAGTGAAGAGGATGTTTTAGGAAAGTGACATATCCAAATCCCATCTTCCATCTAGACCTTACACTTCTATATCCAGATTAGTGCTCACAGCAAGCTGTCTTGGCTCCTGGGCTTTCCCTTTGTCTTAGCTATGATTATTACAACAGATATTCCTTCTAGCTGTTCCTATTCTCTGCTGTGCTGTCTCTCTCATGCACTTGCTGTTTCTCTTCCTGCCTCTCATTATTTGCTCAGGCTTTCAAGCCCTCTGTGACAGCATTCACAGAACAAAAGGTTGCCATTACATTTATCCCTATTTATCCTCCTTTGATGCTGAATTGAATTTTGTTCTGCTAGCACGAAGAAAGCTAGGTTTGTCACCATCTTCATCATCTCTATTTTACTTAAATCACCCTGAACACAACTGTAATTTATTTCCTAAATTTATCAAAATCCTTTACAACTAAAAACTTTTCACCAAGCCTTTCCCCTATTATTTTTTCTAGTGAATAGAATGAGGCAAATGCAGGTATGTTTGTAACCAGAATGCCTATAGGCATTTTTTTCTTGTACCCGGGAGGCCCCTGGAAGGAAGAGAGTGGCCAATTAGCCAGAAGTAGAGAAGAAAAGAAGCTCATGTAATAAAATCAAATTATCATCGTGTTTCTTTTCTTACTTTTCATAGAAATTCTAAGAAAAATTTCACAGGTAGGAATCAGTTTCACAGTAAAATTGCCCACAAAAAGCACAAGTCTGAAGAGGGATCAGGTTACATACCACTTTTGCTAATCCCTTGCCATACCAATTCCAGCTCCCAGAGCTGTTAATCATGTGATAGTTTTGGCTGGGGTAGAGTTAATTTTCTTCACAGTGGTTGGTATGGGGCTGTGGTTTGGATTTGTGCTGAATACAGTAATGCTAATAGAGATATTTTTGTTATTGCTGAGCAGTGCTTGCACAGAGCCAAGGCTTTTTCTGCTTTTTGTACTACCATGCTGGCGAGGAGATGGGGTGCAGGGGAGGCTGGGAGGAGACACAGACAGAACAGGTGACCCCAATTGACCAGGGGGACATTTCATCCCATCTGACATCACGCTCAGTACAGAAAGTGGGTGGAAGTAAGAGGAAGAGGGGCATTCAGAGGGATGGCGTGTGTCTTCCCAAGACCCCATTACATGTGATGGAACCCTGCTCTCCTGGAGATGCTTGCCCATGGGAAGCAGTGAATGAATTCCTTGTATTGCCTTGCTTGTGTGCATGGCTTTTGCTTTCCCCATTAAACTATCTTTACCTCAACCCACGAGTTCTCCAGCTTTTACCCTTCCAATTCTCTCTCCAATCCCATGGTGGGAGAGTGACAGAGTGAGTGGTGCTTGGTTGCTGGCTGGGATTAAACCATGACAACTACCACTGCATTTTAGGTGACTGGGTTGCAAAGTCTTTGCAGATTGGCATTAAATGAGATACGTGTGTTGTAAACAGAATTATATTGTTCCTGAATTTCCATGACATTGATTCAGTGACAAGAAGCTGAAATCTTTGAGTGCAGCACTGACTTCTCATGAAATCAGAAAGCCAGATAAGTACTGCCAGATTGGAGCCAAAATAGCAGTTAAATGTGAAGAGAAGATTCTTTGGTGTCATTGCATTCCTTCACTTGTATCATGAGATAATACATTGACTTTAGGAAGTTCATAGAACAAGCAGAGCCATTTCAAATTCTTCTTGTTTATTGCGTTCATCTTAATATGTAGATCTTTAGAATATGGAACAAGGCTGCCTTCCAGCTCTAGAGAAGGGTGAAATTTAGATCTCAGAATGTCCCACTCCGATCAAAGCAATCTGTATTACACCCCCTTCACAGTACAAATTCACATAGTTTTTAAAAAATGGTGGTTAATTATGACTCGCCATGGCTCTGGAGCAATGAAATAGTGTTTACCACATTTTACAGAAAAGTGTATTGAGGCCAAGCTAAATCAGTTGCCTGAATTTGTCACTGGTGAGAATCCAAAACTCTACATGGGTTGTGACGTTGACTATCAAACATATGCACATAAGACGGTTGGTGAAACTAAGCTCACAGGGAGACTATGCAAAGGCAACCCTAAAACTTCTGTCACTGAAGTGACAAGAGGAAAGACTCTTTTCTCACAATGGTAGCCCTCATACAGTGACTGGAGTAATTTCCCAAATGAAATACCAAATCCAACTGAACCAGCAGGACTTCAGAAGCGAACCACCAGAAATTACCATGAAAAGCTCACAGAGAAGAGAAACTACATATGCATTAAACTGCAAGTGACAGAAATGCCACAACACATTTAGGATGTGCCTTTGTTCAGCCTCTTCATGAACAAAGACAGCAGAAGGTGCAGCAGATGCTATGCTGGTCACCATTGCTTCCATTCTGAGAAAATTAAATATGTGATTCTGGTAAAACGGTTTCTTTCTAAAAGAAGGGACTACCTACCAGCTATTCAAAGTTTATATTCAAAGACAGTATCACCACTTAATTCCCTGTGCTCTACTTCCCTTTTCTTGGCAGTGAAAAATGAGAGCCCAGCTCATGCTCTTCGCCAGCATTAAGCAGCTTTTCAGAAACGCGCTTCAGGCTCGGGTATGCCAAAGAGATGATGCCAATAGCACAGGATCAATTACTTCCTTGTGTTTCAAGGCAGAGGTCAAATCTATATGCTCTTTGACCTCTCTGCAAATTTTGAAACAGGCTCTGATTGCTGATGATGTGCTAACAGATTCCACTAGCGTAGTCTGTGACTCCTATCACTTCAGTTATGCTTCTCAAACAGGACCTTGAACACAGACAACAGATTATATTTTTCCCTCACAGCCATATGGACACTGAGCTTGAAGATCAATGCAGGCGCCCTCCCTCCCCTTCAGTTGCTACAGGTGATCTCCTGAAGATAGAATACAAGACCCCTGTCCTTACACTTCTTACTGCACCCTTCTTCTCTAAAGGGAAATACATCTGAATTACAAAAGGGAGATATACCTGAAGGGCATTCCACTCAGAGAAAAGTTTAGCCTAAGTCCTACATTTTGCTCTCCTTAAGAATAAAGGAAAAAATTCCTCTATCGTTGCAGAGGCCAGTCACAGGCGAGCTGTGTGGACATTGGAGCAGTGATTCAAAATACTCACAGTACATTAGGAGGCATCACTGGTAACAAATGAGGTCTCTTTAATATCTTAGAAGTTAGTGAGCTGCAGGAAACACCTCTCTGCAAACGAACTGGCAAGAAGCTGAAGGACCCTGTTTAGTCCTTCAGTATCACTAAACACACAGCATTGAAGCTTTCTCTCAGGCTTTGATCGAAGCAGAAAAAGTGTAGAGTGGTTAATTGGGTTGGGCTGTACTTTATACAGTTTCCTACTTTGATGTTATACAATGTGTTTCAGTAAATCTTTAGCATAGAAATTGGAAATCCAATCTCAGAGCAAACCAACAACCTTATTCAACACACAAAGAGACTGCTCACGAAATGGAACACTGTCGTTTTCTCAGCTCCTACTAAAGAACAGCCCCACACTACATCCTGTGGAAAATCTTCAAATTTTGTCTAAATTTCACCCTTCTCTAGAGCTGGAAGGCAGCCTTGTTCCATATTCTAAAGATCTACATATTAAGATGAACGCAATAAACAAGAAGAATTTGAAATGGCTCTGCTTGTTCTATGAACTTCCTAAAGTCAATGTATTATCTCATGATACAAGTGAAGGAATGCAATGACACCAAAGAATCTTCTCTTAACACTTAACTGCTGTTTTGGCACCAATCTGGCAGTATTTATGTGTTTTATTCCGTAAATCCATTAACTTCTATGGGCATATCAATGTTTTGTTGGATCATGACCTCAAAGTATTAGGAAACAGCCACAAAGTATATGAAAGATTATTCATAGCTTCAGGTTATATGGCTGAACATGGTTTTCATTTTCTACGCAAGCCTGAATTATATACATCCAAAGGGAGCTGTTCAATTTAGACTCTCAGAGCTCAATGTAAAACTTATATCATAATTTTTGAATTAACAAAAACGTGATACCGTAGCACTGTAGTTTATTGCATAGCTAACCCTGTTAAACATGCAGTATAGTTAACCTGGGAAAGAATAAAAAAGCTTTTGAACAAGAAAGCTTATTATAAAAACCAAGTCTCTGTTCGGAGTAAACTTCAACACTCCAGCTGTAAACATTTAAAAATAGCACACAAAAAGAGGAGTTATATCACACAAGTATCTCTTTCATGGATCCTCACAGCCACTGACGTTATATCTCACCCTTAAGACAGAGCAGGGTCACTAGCATCTTACCTACTGCAGAATAACCACCTTCATATAAGAACCTAACAGAGGCACAAGACAGTAAAAAAAAAAAAAAAATTGCTATTAAATTACTAAGTTGAAATCATTTTTCTTTCTGGCAGTATGTATGTTTTTTGGCAGTGCTCTGAAGCCTTGGCTTTGGACTGCAACCCTATCATAACATCAGAGACCAAGCAGCGGTGGAGTGGTATTTTTGAACTTCAAGCACCACTAACAAGTCAGAATCCTTAAGAAAACATCCCATCATTACACAGCAAGTAGAAAATCACCTGCTGACAGGCAGTAATCCAATCAAACCTGTTAGTTGTATAATAAACTTTAGTCAAGTGAACTATGGAAGTGTACAACTAAAACGGTGGAGGCACTTAAAGACATTGACGGGTAGGCATTGTAAGAGCTAAGAAACTACATTTACTTCTTATTATCCTAAACAAGAGATGTGGGGTCCTGGAAAAGAAAATAAAGTAAAAAAGATAGAGAGGCAGAGGTAATAGATGAGAGTACCAGGATGGTCAGACTGACTTCAACAAGACATACATTTTAATACCTGAGTACATCAGTGTAAAAAAAAATCCAACAGACTTTAGAGCTGTTACATGTTAAATCTATCCATTGTGAAGGATGATATGCTAATATCAGAACAACACAGTTTTTTAAAGCCCTACAAAATGTTCAGTTCAGATTGGCACAACAAGCAGAACAAGGTCTTTGTTCATTGAGTTGGCATCAACATTTTGCTTCTTCAAAGTATACTACTACAAAGTATACTACAAAGTACACACAAAGTTATTTTTAAGCATCTCTCACCACCCCCCCCCGCACCCCCCACCCAGACTCAAAGCAGTGCACAATTCCTGTCTGTCAGCAGATAATTCAAAACATGTACCTCAGCAGACAGGCGGTTCTTGCCACCTGCCTTTTATCAGAGATGTTTGTGGTACTTCTTGTGCACTGTGTGACATCATAAGTAAATGAAACATAACATGAATTAAGTGAGGTAAAAGTAGTATTAAATGAGAGGCAGGCATTCCTGGGGATGGGACACATGCTATCCATTTTGTTAGGGGACCCCTGATGTGAAATGGAGGCAAAGGCAACCAGGAGATTGCAGTAGGGGAAAGAAAATGCTAGCCATTCAATTGTTGAAACTCTTTCTAACATCTTTTTGACCACAACAAGAATTAAGGCCGGGGATGGGGGGTGGAAGGTCCCTTTGTGCCAAAAGAGTAGGAGCCAAGAACAACAACCAGTCTTAAACTCTGTGATTCACAGTCCCCTAGATCATTCTAAAGCTACCCATAAACAATAGACATTACACACTCATTTGACACTCTCTTTACAGTATGACACTTAAAATAGGTTCCCAAAAGCCAGTGAAGGTCTTTGGTCATGAAAGAGCAGTACTGAGACAGAGGATGGAGTACTTGTGTGGTAGACACTCCATTATTCATCTGCCAGAAAGTGAAAATCTGAAGATAGCTGGCCTTGCAGATGAGGGAGCTGGCAGAAGCTCTCTGCCCAGAATACACTGGTGCCAAGCAACTATCTGTGAGAGGTGTTATTTTCCTGGGAACTCTGAGGACATTTCTGTACTGTTGGCAGATCACTGTGTGAGTCACTACTTGCCTCTAGGGGAAACCTATAAATGCCCAATATATTCTTCATGAATATTTACAGTTCAGAGTTAAGTATTTATGCCCCAGTCATATTCTTGTAAGTCAGTCTTTCATGCTTACTCCCTTCTCCTTTGTTATCAGTGCTCAAAGCAAGATGGAGCAAAGATTAGCCACACTAACAGGCAGTTTGCACACCTCTGCATGCCATGGCCATTCACTGAAACCACACTCAAGGACTGAGAGGTAAAGAATTTTTCGTATTGTCCTTTGTTTCAGAGGTTTTTTTATGGCTTCAGCTTACTTTTCCCAATCACAAAGCTCAGATGGCACCGCTGAAAATTTCAGCACAGATGCATTATCCGAATACGAACTAAATTTTGAACAGTAAATGTGTCACAAATCTATGCAAAAACTCTGTATTTTGGTAGAAAATTTAAAGAACCAAACTCAAAATCCAAGTAAAAACTGTGACTAAAAACTTAGTGCATCAAAACACACCACAACAGTAGTAGATAACCTGAGAAAGCATGCAAATCAAGGATTAACAACACTGGTCTTGTAGCAATTTTCAGCATCTTCTACTTAACTCCTTTTAATCACCAAGAAGCATACGAACCAAGTACATTTATAGCCTGTGACTCAGTTGGCAATATCTTGAGTTTTAAAGAGAAGCAGAAATCAAAAAAAGCTTTAAAAAATCAAGGAAATACTTATGTTTCTTTATTATATAAATTCACAGAATTTATATAAACAGAAGAATTTATTGTTCCGACCCTGTGGACCTGCACAGTTTTGCACAGCTGGCTAAATAAGGAAAGGGTTTTACACTAATGTCGAATGAGAAGAGAACAGTTTGTTTTTCCATTTGAAAAGTAACTAATAAAATTTAGTTCCTAAATGCTCTACAACTTGTAAAATTTTTGAAAGGTTCCTCTCCGCTCTAGCAAATTCTGAGAATCCTGCAGATCCAATATTGTCTGAAAGCTTGTACTCTTTTGGGTGAAAAATTCAGACAGTTTTCTTCCAAGCAATCCATGTTATTATACAGATATTATTATACATATTATTACACTAAACTCAGCATCATGTTTAACCTAATGAGTTTATATTGCCTTACATTTGATGTCCAATTTGAAAAACGCAGAGTATTGTTGCCCTCTGTGTTCTGGAAAGAAAAGCTCAGTGAGTGGATGCTTTACAGTATTCTATGCATTTTCCATGTCTCCCGGAAAGTCAGATTTCTTTTTCCATTTGTGAAGTTCATGTTATATACACACAACTAACCAAAAAAAAAAAAAGAAAAAAAGTCCTCCCAGACCTCAGCTACTTAAAGATACTGAAAGATATGCATGTAAGAGTGAAACCTGCACTTCTGCAGCACCTTAGTAACACACACAGCAACCACTCTTTGGCAGTTCTGAAATGTCCTTTTTAACAGTCTCTGAAAGCAGGCAGCTTTTCAGAACTGAATAACCAGAACTTTCTGCATGTCTGCTATGCAAAAATTATAGATTCAAGTGATATGATCTGACTTCTAGAAGATAGGATGAATATTTTTATCAGTTTTTTTTTCTGAAGTGCATGACACAGTCTTCAAGCTCAAATGAAAGAACCATATATGAGATGGGGATATAAGAGATTGCTATTATACCTTTTATTATGTAATGAGAGGTCATTGGGTTTCAGAAATCACAGAATTTGAGAAAAAAGAGAAAACAAAACAACCACACCAAAGAATAGTAAACTAAAAACTGGGCTTAGTTGGGGATTTCCCAAGAAAGATAATTCTGAGCTGTACTGAAAGAGACACATCAAAGCTGGTCTCACAAACTAGGCTGGAACCACTCACTGTCTGCTTGAGACTGATATACACAAACTCAAGTAGTTCTGGATGTCAGATTTTGGGGGACAAGCATGCTTCTGATCTGTTAGCACTGCAGCTTCACGAGAAAAAAGCACGAGAATTTTCCGTTAATCCTGAAGCAGCCTTTCGTTGAGCATACCTAAAAATGCTCGTACAAGTATCAACACAGCATCAGTGCCTGCAAACACAGAAGGAGCTGTGTCCACAGGGAGCTGTTTTCAAGGCCTGTTCCAGTGCTGGATCAGGGAGAACCTCATATCAGAATTATTCCCACTTCCACATTTTCCATTCTTCTTGTCTTTCTCAACAAAAAAGGGGAAATAAAAAACCCAAGAAAAAATAACAGCCAAAAATTCTAAGTCATCACTCGGTCCTACGGCACCAAGCCTGCAATTGGCATAAAAGTGCTCAGTTTCTCTTAAGTAAGGGAAAGGACTCTGATTCACAGTAGTGTAGATCTGGATCATCCTTTTGAAAACAAAATCTGTTTATGAAATGCATGTTTAAATCCCATCCTGTTGTCTTCTATTGAGTGATTAATTATCACAATCTGTGTGCTAAATGATGTGCAGACTGTGAGGATAGACATGCTCCCTGCTCTAGACACTGTTCTGTAATATCTTATCAGGCTCCTTTAATACAGAAAGGAGTGTCATTATTAACTTGCTTCCCTCAATCTATTTTCAGGTTGAATAATGTCTTCTTTGCAAATAACACTAATTTAGGTACATTTCCTTTGCAAGTAATGCTAATCACTTACACCAGCTCTCCCTGCAGTATTCATCTTTGATTTACTAGGGTTTTCCAAAGCTGAAGGAGGAGCTTTGGAAAGTAAAAAATGCAATTTCACTTCTTTAACACAAATTCCCATCACATAGCTTCTACTAAAGCCATATCCAACATGGCAAATGAGAACTCTAAGTCCAGTTCATTTCAGTTTTGTTGACTTTCCATTGTAAAATACCCTTACCTTTCTCCTATGAAATCAACTGATGCTAGCTCCAGAAAATTTAGATATTCACATTCAAAAGCACAGATTTTTTACTTCTGTTACTTGCCTCTGCTTCTCTTAGTCTTCCCATGCAGTCTTTAAGACCAACCAAAGGTTGAAAAGAGTGCCTAGAATGAGATTTTTACATCAGCAAAGACGAACTGTAGATAGAATTTTGTAACTTCTTCTTAGACACATCACCAAAACAGACCCCCAATAAGCACGACATGTTACACACACAGATGCTGTGTTTTCTGCTTGGAAACCCTCAACACTTCCTCACCTTCCCTCTTCTTTAACAAAATTGAAAGGGTAAAATAAATGTGTCTGGATATAGTCCCGCTCCAGTTGTAGACAGTTTCTCATAACCATTAACATTTTCCTTACAGCAGACAGGGTTACTCTAAATTTTGTGCTTTCTGCTACATTTTGCCTCTTAAAGGCAAGGAGAAGGACAAATACAGCTTTCAGTGCCTTTGGATGCATTGTACACGACCCATGTATCTCACTGAAACTCCCAGTGGATCAAAGCAGACATTAATATATCTCTAACAGAAACAGGCAAACGAATTACTGACTTGCTAAGTGCTATCCAGTTTCAAACCTTTTAAGTATATCAGAGATTTGTTTTTATGCCATGAGATTCTTCCCAAAGGATGATATACTCAGTATGTTAAAAAATTATCCACCCCCCATGCAAGTCTACTCAGATCTTTTGTTCTGTTATTTTATGGACAAAAACAAGAACCTAAGTTCTGAAGCTCCAAGGCAGAAGAACACTCACCATTGGTAGCTGTTCTGTTGCACACCTCAGACACGGGCTTATTATATGCAGGTGAAAGATAGAAGTCTGGATGCATCATAAATCACCACCTCACTCTTTCTTATTTCTTGCCAACATAGGAAATTGCTTGAAACTTTCCAAAGGATGGGGGGGGGGGGGGGGGAAACCAACGACCAAAA